>CAHIKZ030000561.1:1442500-1460000 GCA_903632075.3 Acanthosepion pharaonis
AGACAGATATGTACAGGATGCAATATATAGATAGATAGATAAATATTTACAGGATGCGACAGATAGATCGATAAATATGGCCAGGGTGAGATAGATAGATAGATAGATAGATAGATAGATAGATAGATAGATATTGACAGGATGCGATAGATAACTAAATATAGCCAGAGTGAAATAGATAGATAGATAGATAGATAGATAGATAGATAGATAGATATGGGTAAAGGTTGAGATAGATTTTTTGTTAACAGCATATCAGCTCATTATGGCTCATCTCATGCCGAAATTTAATTTACTTAGCTTTAAATTAATAAAAATATGTTATTCAGCTTTCACATTTGAATAAATGGTATTTGATACGCAGCTTTTGAGCAAATACAGTTTTGTGTGGATGTAATTAGAGGGGGTGATGTGTGTTTTATGTTTTAGTTTTGTTGAAGCTGTATTTTAGAATACAGTTTGACATTTTTAAGGAATTGTAGGATATTATATGGATTAATGTCATGAAAGCGTTCTTATCTGTTAATTGTTTTGGATGGTTGAAATTGCTTAGGCACATAATCTCTAAGGTTTATTTAATGTCGAAATATAAATATTATTGGACACAGTTCTTCAAAACAAATAAAATGTATTGTTGGCCATTTTACTATCAATTGGTGTTGTTTGTAATATTTTCATATAAAAACGTATTGCATGTTTACTATAAAAAGGTATTTTTCATGCTTTCATAATGTCTTGTTTGTTTGTTGGTCTTCGCTATATACCAATAGTTGGTAACATAACAGGTGCTACATCTCCGGGACAGAGGCCTGGCTGCCGGATTCAGTTTATCGTAATCCGCAGCGCTTGATATATAAACAGATAGCTATCTAGCTAGCAAGATAAATAGATAGATAGATAGATAGATAGATAGATAGATAGATAGATAGATAGATAGATAGATAGATAGAGATATGGATAAATAGATATGTACAAGATAGATAGATAGATAGATAGATAGATGAAAAAGATAGATCATGGATAAATAAAATATATGTTAAATATGGCAGGGTGAGGTGAGATAGATAGATAGATGATAGATAGATAGATAGATAGATAGATAGATATTAAATATATATAGCTTATATATATATATATATATATATATATATATATATAGATAGATAGATAGATAGATATGATAGATAGATACGAAGACATTAAGAAAGCTAGATAGAGAGGTAAAAGATAAAGATGGACAGATATATGTAGAAAACATTAAGATAGATGTAGATAGGATGCGATATAGATAGATAGAGATAGATAGATAGAAATAGATAGATTTACAGGATGCGATATATAGATAGATAGATAAATATTTACAGGATGCGATAGATAGAGATAGATAGATAGATAGATAGATAGATAGATAGATAGATAGATAGATAGATATTAAATATATATGTACAAGCTTATATATATATATATATATATATATATATATATATAGATAGATAGATAGATAGATAGATAGATAGATACGAAGACATTAAGAAAGCTAGATAGAGAGATATAAAAGCATAAAGATGGACAGATATATATGAAAACATTAAGATAGATAGATAGATAGATAGATAGATAGATAGATAGATAGATAGATAGATAGATATGAAAAAGATATAATCGGTAATTAAATATATATGTACATGCTTAGATAGAGAGATAGACAGATACATAGATAGATAGATAGATACGAACTCATTAAGAAAGATAAATATGAAAACATTAAGATAGATAGATAGATAGATAGATGACCTAGGGATCGATAAAGAGATATTAACAATCTGCTTTGGATAGATAGATAGATAGATAGATAGATAATCTTCTTCATATCTATCTATCATTTTACTTATTATCATGACTTTAGCATCTCAAATATTTTATTGACCAATAGTTTTGCATGACCATTTTACCCCCACCCCGACGTTTGCAATGAGCAACAAGCTCATTTCTTAATCCTCAAGATCCAGACAATACTGATAAAATCATCCGGCTAAACAATCTTAAATTCTTAATAAATTACATGTATGCAATCATGGGTCTACAGATTTTGCAAAGGTGCTATTAATAAATTCTCATTTAATTGGAAACAATAAAACTAAAAGTGATAATGTAGAAACACATAAACGATCATCATTTCGAGTCACTCTGCCATTCAAATGGCCAAATATATGACGAAGACACAGACGCATTAAAACTCGACGCTGATGACCGAAGACAGCGGCGCAGGCATCAGGATTCTGCTATTAACTGCAGCGTCTATTCCTACTACGCGATAAATCTCATAGACGGGTATATTTCCACACGTGAACTTTATCTACACCTACGATACAATACCGTGTCGTACGTATGTGATAGAATGCAGAGATTGGCTTTTTAATCATTTCTTTTTGTATACCGCCTGAGGCGAAAAGTATAAATAGTTCCTCATTGTTCACATGAACAACGTCTCACCTGCATTTGTCATGTTTTAACTACCGTTGGTTTTCTGTTAGAGCGTGTTACCTGCGAGGACATAAGAATAAAGACCTTACTCGTTGGTGATCTATCATTCACGAAATATGTTTTAATTATGAGCCATTTGATTTTTTTGGATTAACATATGCATCAGCTGGAACCCATTCCACTAATTTCAAGTCTTTTTTTTTCTTCTTTTTAAACAAAGTATTAAGAAACGGAAAATTTTCGACAGAACCAAAGGAAATTGTATTGAACCAGTCGGTACGTAATAGTTGTCTTCCTACATTGCAGGGAATACTGTACAATCTCCGCACATATGAAGATTGGACTTGAAGCAACAGAAACGTGTTTCTACAGAAGGATGCTGAGAATACCATGGACCGAACATAGATGCAACGACGATGTTTTCGATGAAATGAAAACAAAAATGTCACACGTGAAGTAGTGACAGTTGAATGTTTTAGGGCTCATAACGAGGAAAAACGGCTTGAAAAATTATATATACACACACACGCACATAAACCGGCTTTCCGGGAGTATATATATATATATATATATATATATATATATATATATATATATATATATATATATATATATATATGTATGTATGTATGTAATTACACTCGTCTCGGAAAACCTTCGGTTTCTTGATTGGCTAATGATCAAATGAATTTCGAAGGAAAAAGGTTTCTTTATTTAAAAAAAGAAAGAGCTAGGAACATGAACGTCTGTCGAAAAATAATCGTACAGCATACAGGTCCAAAGCCCAAAGAAAAAAAACCGATACGAGTAATCAACTAACTAAAAAAGTGCTCAATAAAAAAGTAGAGTAGACCTAGTCAAACCTACCAAGAATTCATATAAGCGGATCGTTTGCTTTCCCTGACGATGCACTTTGGTGAAACCCTGGTAGGTTTGTTTGGCTCTCTAGGTTTGACTATATATATATATATATATATATATATATATATATATATATATAATCATACAAAAAGTAGATTAGTAAAGTTAATGATATAAAATGGCGAACCTACGAACCATTTGATGAATGCTATGATAGTTGTTTTTAATAACGATAAGTTGTATAAGGTCGATTTTAAAATCTGCTAGTACTTTCAACTGTACATACAGTCATCGTCAGGCAGAGAAATTATTTTGTTTTTAGTAAATCCAAGTAGTAGCGGAAACGAAAAATTAAATGCGAATATATATCTATATATAGTCACTCACAGACAAATTGTTTTGCTGTACCACGTCAGCCCAGTGTGGCTAGACACCCGATTGCTTCAAGCCAGGATCGAAACTCGACTGATTTCACATCAGTTAGGTATCTTACATCTAGGCTAATGTCGCACGGCACAAAGTAAGGGAATTTTAACGTTTTTCTCTGTACGAAATACGCCAGATAAATGTTGCAGCCACTGTCTGTTTGTTTTCTTACTCTTCCTAGAGTTTGGAGTTACACCACGTAACACATATATTCTGAAACTAAATTACCCAAGAAACATTTCGATCAAAGAGAGTCTCAGGGGGTGCCCCCCCCCACTATTTTTTCCTTTGTTTTAAATTAAATTTCAATTTTAACAAAGGGTTGAATCTTATCCAAAATATAGAAAGAGAAAGCCAGAAGATGGAGGTCATACCAGCAAGATCATTTTAATCAAAGGAGATCCCGAGCACAACCCCACCACTGATTTTTTTTCCCTTTGATTTAAATTAACTATAATTTGAACAAGAGAATGACACCTAGACAGATAAAGCCAGAAGATGGAGGTGACGTTGGTAAGATCAAAATGAGACAATATAGACGTTAAGTTGAGCAAAAAATAATCAATGTGTAGTGCCTTACAATACATATTTGATGCTACAATTCAACTGTCATATCAATCTTGAAATTTGCGCATCAATTCATTCACCCAAGTATTGTATCAAATACACATCAAATGAGTCAGATCAAGCTGTTTTGCAACGATTTCATTTCCAAGTCTTTTTTCATTGCTCTTTGGACTGTAATAGCTGAAACTCCTCTCTCACTTGCCAAATTTTTATGGATTGTGTTGGATCTTTTCTAATTAATTTCTTTAGCTCTAAGTTGAATTGATGATCCATCTTCATATTGTGCCCTACGGATCCAGTTTTCATCTCTAGTGTTCCCTTTTTTAAAATTATTCACCGTTCTCCTAATGGCTCATGAATACACTTTGAAGATGGTAGCCAGAGAATGATTGTTGGCACCATTAGTGAAGGCCTAAATGATCTTTTTCCCCCTCACCATTTCCCAGTTGATTAAGAAAATATTGGGTTTAACAAAAAAACGATTTTAACTTGTTCTCTTTCTAGCTGAATAAGTTAAATAGCTTTTTCAATGATTCTTAAGACAAATGGTGTCAAGATGGCTGAATGTCATATCTACGAAGCTGGAAAAGGGAAATTCAGTTAGTTTAGAGTTTGTTTTTTCTTTAGATATTAAACATTTTGTGGGATGAACAGTTATGCTTTAACACGATTTGCACAACTTTGTAGTTATCTCCGATACTGAAAGAAGTATTCATATATATATATATATATATATATATATATATATATATATATATATATATATATATATATATATATATATATGTATGTATGTATGTATATTTAATGAATTATGAAAGACAAGTTATGACAAAAGAACAGTTTCAACTACAAGTTGATCTTGAGAAATTTGAGAAAGATATTCGAATAATCCTGAATATACACTAAGATCCCAGCGCATGAACTCAGTTAAAAAATGAATTCAT
This sequence comes from Acanthosepion pharaonis, assembly GCA_903632075.3. NCBI lineage: Eukaryota > Metazoa > Mollusca > Cephalopoda > Sepiida > Sepiidae > Acanthosepion > Acanthosepion pharaonis. The sequence continues at coordinate 1,447,786 of CAHIKZ030000561.1, forward strand.
AAAATAAACAAAAGTAGACTAGCGGGTAAGACAACTAAATATCTTTAAAACAAAATTATTCAACACTTAACTCCGTTAATTATTTTGGGAAAAGCGTTTCATGTTCAGACGAATTTTTTATTTGTTAGTAACTAAGAGACTGAGGTACCTTGATGTACCCGAGCGGTGGCTAAACACCTCTATATAACTATGATTTGATAATAGGAATCGTTTCAAGATCAAATGGACATAAATAGAATCAAGATCGACGTATAAACACGTCTGTAGCTGGTTTAGACGTGTTTATTCGCCCGTGTCTGAAAAAGATACTTTAAGTAAAACGTATATATACGCCTACTCCGAGGAAATTGTTAAAGTCCAGCGTGAATTTATATTGTCGGAAACAGCCTTCAGAAAACATGTTCTACAAAATAACAAGAAGTTAATAAAATAAACAAAAAGCAATATGTAGAAACCTCTTTAGAGCGTAGTAAAGGAAAGTGAGAAGCAAGAACGAACCATTATTTGTAAGACGGTAGAACTTTTCTTGCATTTCAACAAAAAAAACATTTCAACTTAATCAATACGATTTTGAGTTACTAAAATAAGCACCTACGCAAATTGAAATATCTGGGAACTCTTTTAACAGAGGAAGATACGTAAGAGATACGAAATTCTTTGGAAGAGCGAAATGTATCTTGCAAAAACACAGGAAAAAAGTAACAGCAAATGTACCTTGCAAAAGCACTGGAAAAAAAGTAACAGCAAATGTACCATGAAAAATACAGGAAAAATCTAACAGCAAATGTAACTTGCAAAAACACAGTAAAAAAAGTAACAGTAAATGTATCTTGCAAAAGCACAGGAAAAAAAGTAACAGCAAATGCACCTTGCAAAAGCACAGGAAAAAAGTAACAGTAAATGTATCTTGCAAAAGCACAGGAAAAAGTAACAGCAAATGTACCATGAAAAATACAGGAAAAATGTAACAGCAAATGTAACTTGCAAAAGCACAGGGAAAAAGTAACAGTAAAATTATCTTGCAAAAGCATAGGGAAAAAAGTAACAGGACATGTACCTTGCAAAAGCACAAGAAAAAGTAACAGCAAATGTACCATGGAAAATCACAGGAAAAAGATAAGAGCAAATGTACCATGAGAAATAGAGAAATGCATAACGACAGCTAATGTGAGTGACAGTAAAAAGATATACGTTACTAAGAGATGTAAAGGATAATTGTGGAGAGCACTGATCGCTCACGTCCTGAAGTAACGCATTACATAAAAGATGACCGTGGTTGGACTGAAAGATTCTAGCTTCCAGAAATCTGAATAAAGGGTCTTTCTACAGATATTTCGTTCAATGTTTCTTGGTTGGGACGAGAACTTTTACCAATTTGCCTTAAATATCTTCATCTTAACAAATCCAAGTTTATTTCCTTGCTTTCGAAACATATCGATCTATTGATCAAACATTCAGCGACAATTGGTTCTGGGAATAATTTTCACGTTATTCAGAACCCGGCAGTCATGTTCCGCAACTTGTAGTCCCAGTCAGTAGTTCTGCGAAAATATTATCTGCTTTCTGCTCTCCTTAGAGGCTACAACTTACTTTTCTCCGATAATCTTCATTCGTTTTCTTTATACACAAAACTTCCAAATTCTTGTAGATGTGGGTGCTTTTCTGAAATGGATCAATGGCCACTATTTACATTATTCAGACTATTGTCCCCATCTTGGTCGCCATTTATTACAACGTTTCAGCCGTTGCACACTGCGGCATTCTTCAGATGGTTGAAACGGTGAACTGAACCCTTTATTTCGCTCAATGGGGTAGACTGTTCTAGTTCCACGTGCCATGTTTAATGAATGTCAATTATCAGTTATCTCCTGTTAATTCCACTCTTCAAGTTCTCCAATGTCATAACCGGGTAAATAGTGTACATAATACCTCATCTCAGAAATACAGACAGATACTGAAAGGCCGAAACATTGTAATAAATATGGCGACAAAGATGAGGCCAATAGTCCGAATAATGTAAATAGTGTACGTAATACCTCATCTCAGAAATATAGACAGAAACTGAAAGGCCGAAACATTGTAATAAATATGGCGACAAAGATGAGGCCAATAGTCCGAATAATGTAAATAGTGTATATAATACCTCATCTCAGAAATATAGACAGATACTGAAAGGCCGAAACATTGTAATAAATATGGCGACAAAGATGAGGCCAATAGTCCGAATAATGTAAATAGTGTACATAATACCTCATCTCAGAAATATAGACAGATACTGAAAGGCCGAAACATTGTAATAAATATGGCGACAAAGATGAGGAGAATAGTCCGAATAATGTAAATAGTGTACATAATACCTCATCTCAGAAATATAGACAGATACTGAAAGGCCGAAACGTTGTAATAAATATGGCGACAAAGATGAGGCCAATAGTCCGAATAATGTAAATAGTGTACATAATACATCATCTCAGAAATATAGACAGATACTGAAAGGCCGAAACATTGTAATAAATATGGCAACAAAGATGAGGCCAATAGTCCGAATAATGTAAATAGTGTACATAATACCTCATCTCAGAAATATAGACAGATACTGAAAGGCCGAAACATTGTAATAAATATGGCGACAAAGATGAGGACAATAGTCCGAATAATGTAAATAGTGTACATAATACCTCATCTCAGAAATATAGACAGAAACTGAAAGGCCGAAACATTGTAATAAATATGACGACAAAGATGAGGCCAATAGTCCGAATAATGTAAATAGTGTACATAATACCTCATCTCAGAAATATAGACAGATACTGAAAGGCCGAAACATTGTAATAAATATGGCGACAAAGATGAGGACAATAGTCCGAATAATGTAAATAGTGTAATAATACCTCATCTCAGAAATATAGACAGACACTGAAAGGCCGAAGTGTTGTAATATATATGACGACAAAGATGAGGCCAATAGTCCGAATAATGTAAATAGTGTAATAATACCTCATCTCAGAAATATAGACAGACACTGAAAGGCCGAAGTTTTTTAATAAATATGACGACAAAGATGGGGCCAATAGTCCGAATAATGTAAATAGTGTACATAATACCTCATCTCAGAAATATAGACAGATACTGATGGATCAATGGCATATAATTATATGTTTTTATTAATTTTCTACAGACTTCTAAGCTTGTTCGGAAAATAATGAGTGATTATCAGCAACTTTTATTCGTGAATTTATGTATATAAAAATAGTTTCATCCTCCGTCTACTAAGAAAACTAACTTCCATTAAATACCAGCTGGGTCCAAAAGCCTCATTTCCACTTTCTTTTGAACTATTCGAACTTTTTACATTTTTATAATATTAGGACGACACTAATATTTACTCCTGCTTCAATAGTAAATATGGCATCGCTGACAAAACCAACTGGCCGTAGGTCTTGAAAAGGACCTCCAGTCTGTGGTTGACTGGGGCAGGAAATGGCTTGTAAACTTTAATGTCTCCAAAACGAATCTCCGCACATTTACCCACCACAGAAAAACCTCCCTGTCTGCCATCAGAATGGATGATGCCCAACTCCACGACAGCGCCTCTCTGCTTGGTCTCACGCTGTCCACTGACCTGAGGTGGATCAAATACATTGAATCTATAGCTTCATCTACTGCAAGGAAATTGGTTCTCTGTGTCGTACCAGAAGGTCTTTCATCCTTTTATTCTACAAATCAACCATCCGTCTTTGCATGGAATATTGATGTGTCTTCCCTCTGTCTTTCCTAAAAAGTATTTTCATGGCCACTGCTCTATCGAACTACTTTGACTGGTTTACAAACTGCATGAATTTAATTATGCTACTAGGTTGGCATCTCGGTCCCACCCTTTCACTGTCGAAACGGCTAAATGTAGCCATATCTTGTACTCCAAAATTTTCTTATCGCACCACCCCTCGTCAGTGGAACTCCCTTCGTCTTACTTGCTTCCTTTTAGCTATAATTTTCAAATATTCAAATGCAATGTCATTCAACATCTTCTGATGTCTTTATCCTTTTCCCAAACTCTCCTCTTTACTCTTGCTCTCACTACCTCTTGGGTGCTAGTGTCACTTCCGCCTTGCTTGGGGTGATATGCTTAAAAAAATAAATAAATAACAAATATAATAAAAAAAAAATCACTGAAAAAGAAAAATTACAATACATGTTTGCGTTCAGTTTGAAATTATAAACTTAATTTAAATAACATTTTTTAAAATTACATATCATTTGTTCATTTTACACAGAATCCTTTCAGATTTCTTTGAGCAACATGTTTTTGGTAAATATAACAGAGAGTTTGCTTTTTTTCTGTTCATTTTAGGATCACAAAAGTTTCATGGTTTTTCTTTCTTTCATTTCATGGTTTCTGGGCAGTTTAGTCTTTGTAGTTCTGTCAGTACCTGCGAGAACAGAATTCTTTTAGTTATTGTCCATTTTTGGTTTATTTTCAGGAGATTTACCTTCATAAAGAATAGAAATGAATGAGCTGAATCACAGGATAATCATTCAAAAGGTGAAAGTCCTGGCTTTTCATAAAAAAACATTATAAAATGGAGTTCTTTGTTGTGCCCTTTCACTTGATTTAGAAGACCAAATTTCAGACTAACCATTCAAATAATACTTTTCATTCATCATTGAAGGGTTTGAAGATTCATTTCCGTTAGTTTTGTTGTCATCATTCACGCCTGCTAACTCGTGCGCCGAACAATATAAATGACGAATGACTGAATCACAAGATCTTATTGCAAAATGTGAAAGTCCAGGATGGAATTCTTTCTTGTGTTCTTTCTTCTAAGACCAAATTTCGAACTTATCTTTCGAATAATAAATTTCATTAATAATTACAGATTAATTTCCGTTAGTTTTGTTGTCATCGTTCATATCATCATCCGATTCTTAAAAAGTAATACTGGCATTATAACATTCCTTATAATCTTCAGAAAAAGAAATGACACCTATTTAGAATGGATTATATTTTTATTTAATTAAATAAGTCAAGCAAGGGTTCAATGCACCCACTTCGTAATAGGAGGAAAAGTCAGCCACCAATTTTATTTTGTGTTCTAAATTTTTAAGTCGATGATAGAAAATGAATGAAAAATAAAAGCCATAAAAAATAATTCGGATCGATGAACTATAAGGCTTAAAAAATACCAATTCCCTCAGTGTTTGTCTTTGGTTTATTTTCAGGAGAATTATCTTCATAAATAATATAAAGGAATGAGCCGAATTAAAGAATAATCTTGCAAAAGATGAAAGTGCTGGCTTTGATGTGAAACATTGTAAAATGGAGTTCTTTCTTGTGCCCTTTCACTTGATTTAGAAGACCAAATTTCAGAATTACCATTCAAATAATATTTTTCATTCATCATTGAAGGGTTTGAGGAAACATTTTTGTCAGGTTTGTTGAAAATGCTGGTCTGCTAACTCGGGCGCCGATGTGTGAGTATATTAAACGGCGGATGTCAGAAAGCCACACGATGAGGAGCAATAAAATTTCTGCGATGCCCTTAAATATCCGGGTCCGGACACGCGCTACACTATGCCTAGCTATCCAGCCAGGATTGAAACCCGACCACACAGTGAATAATGACAATTTTTAACACCATATATACGCAATATGAGCATTACCGTCTACCAGATTGTTCAATTCACAGAGAAGAGCATTTAACGTTAAGAGCAGAATCCGAAAAATTCCCTTTCTTCCAAAGTGCTCAGGCTATGAGAGGGGGCATATGAACATAGACAGAAATACGCACACACACAAACACACACACACAAACCCCCCCACACACACATATATATATATATATATATATATATATATATATATATATATATATATATATATCTCCTGACTTGAAGCAATTGACTGTCTAGCCACACTGAAGAGCTGTGATACGCCGAAACACTCTGTTTGTGGATGACTATATATATATATATATATATATATATATATATATCGTGTTTGTGTGTATGTTCTTGGCACGGCAGCCTACAATGTAAATTTGTTAGTTATCAAATAAATATATATTTTGCGATAGGAATATTTAACTTCCTATTGGAAATGTAAACAAAGTAATTTCAGATGGATTAATATATTTTATTTCCTTATTAATAAATATAATCTTTAAATACAAATATAAATAAAAATATTACCAATATAATATATATATATATATATATATATATATATATATATATATATATATATATATATATAGCCCTCATACCCACACACGTGAATGTGTGTGTCTTTGCGCGCTCGCGTAATAGCTGGTAACCCGTACCGAGTATGCTTTTCAACTAGGGTAGCTAAGCATTCCCTGTTGCAGAAGTCTGCTCAGGCACATATTTTTGGTTCAACACGCACAATACCCACCTGCCTTTTTACTGCAACAATGTTGAGCGGACATTAGTTACATTCGAGCTTTGTGAGCGTAAGTGCGATTTATCTGGCGTTGTCACCTGTCTGAACAATGCCAGTTCTCTCAGACATGCGAACACGGTGATCTGTTACTTTGTGCTACCATATACGTGACCATATATATATATATATATATATATATATATATATATATATATATATAATTAAATAAAACAGACCACTTGAAGGTTCCATGTAATAAATTATTTCCCCACAGCCCTTTTAAAGCAGACATTGACTCATTTAAACGGTTAACTTAATGGAAGTTATATATTGATATCGAAGGGGTAGAGGAGGAAAAATCCATCGAGAGAAAAAGAGAGAAGGAAGTCATGAGAGAAGGTGTCACTAATTTTCTTTGTAAAAAAAAAAAAAGAAATTGGCTAGAAACAGACCCTGTTATTTTGTTTTACTCTGAAAGTGTTATTTTGGGGGTTCATAAAGATTATAATGTTTAATATAAATTTGAATGTCTCTAAACTATCTCCAAATAATTTAATTTGATGTTAGTGATTTAAATTTTTTAAAGATTTTGGGGAATTTCTATGAAATAGACGATTAGAAAAATATTCATAGAAAGTACATTAAAAGAATAAAATTTTATTTTAAAATATAAGTTTACTTCTAGTAATTTTTTTTAAATCTTTACAAAACTTTTATTATTCATTATTAAGTTGACATCTCTATCCGTTTGAATTTTGTTCATGAATTTAACTCGTGACTATATTTAAATTATTTTCTCTGGATTTACATTGAGCTCTCTGGATTTTATCCTTCTCAGGTTTACCCATAAGGATTACCTATTTTTTTTTATAAACTATATATATATATACATATATATAATTATTTATTTAAAATATGATTCCAAATCGCTACATAAGAGCTCTCATGTTTCAAAACAAGAGCCGAAAACTTCAATATAATCCTTTAAATTAAATTGAGTTGAAATTAAAAAGGGCTCCGTTCCATCTTCAAGCGACATTTTTGTTGGAAATATTACCAATATATATATGCTCTACTTTTGTATCGAGCACTATTTTTTAAAAATAATAACTAAAATACTAAGGAACTTTGGACTATTTACCTAACCAGTTCCTTCCTATTTTCTATATATCTTCACACACACATATATATATATATATATATATTACATATAAAAAATTCAAAGTTCGTAGAGCTATTTCGACCAACAGTATTTACATGTAGGTCTTGTCAACTCAGAGATATGAAAACATAAAATATTTACACATTTAAAGTATAAATGAAGAAGAGAGAAAGAACAGAAAAAGAAAAAATAATGAGAGAAAAGAAAGTGAGAAGTATACAAAGATAGTTGCAGTAGAGAATCTACATGAACTCCCAAAAACATAATAGTAGAGGTGAGAGTGTCTGGACGAAGTGAAGACGACAGATAAAATAACCTTGACCTGTATTGAAATATTAACATCTTGTTTATAAAGGAAAATATTGAAAAATTTGAGAAGACTTTTTTAAAAAGTGTAAGTAAAAATTTTACATTTAAAATTAAACATCACAGTAAAAAATATGTAATATTCAAATAATTACACATTTAATATAATAAATAAAATAATTATAGAATAAGATAATTATCTAAAACATAAAATTATTAAATAAAATAAAATTAAAAGATAATTTGTTAAATAAAAAATTATTAAAGATAAAATAAAAAATAAAATTTAAATAAATATTAAATTTAAATTTAAAATAAAAATAAATTAATTAAAATAATTATTAAATATAAAAATATAAATAAATAAAAATATTAAAATAAATAAAATAAAATATTAAATATAAATAAAAATTAAAAAATATCAAATAAAATAAATTAAAATAAATAAAATAAAATATTAAATATAAAAATTAAAAAAAATATAAATTAAAATTAAATAATAATATCTAAAATAAATAAAATAAAAAAATTAAAAAAAAATAAATATAAATAAAATAAAATATTAAATATAAAAATAAAATATTAAAAAAAATATGAAAATATATAAATAAATATTATATATATTAAAAAAAATATATTAAATAATACATAATAAATGTAATAAGTAATAAAAATTAAAGAAAAAAAGTGATAATAATAATTTTTATCTAATAATGAAAAGGTGTACTAATTATATATATATATATATAAATATATATATCTTATATTTATATATATATATTATATATATATCGGTTCTATATATATATATATATATATATATATATATATATATATGCCTTATATATATATATATATATAATCAAATATATATTTATTAATTTTAATCAATGTTAATTTGAAGAAAAATTACGTTAACTATATGTATATTACGACACAAAAGGGAAAAGAACTATTAAACTGTAACTGAAAAACTAATAAGCTCGCTTTTCAAGCCAATATCAAAATTTTCATCTAAAAAATGTATACAAAAATTATTAAAATTAATAAACAAAGTAGCAAAAATTAAATGAAATAAAGATGAAATTAAAATAAATAAAAATAAGATAATATGAAATAAATTTATATAATAAGCCAACTCATGATCATCACTAAATAATAAAATATGACCGAAACTTTTTTCTCTCCAGAATATGGCAGTGGCGCCATGGAGTGATGGAAACAAAATTAGCCTCATTTTGAAGAGAAAAATTTCCGCCATTTTTCTTCTAAGATTAAATCTCACGTACTTTAAGCATGAAAAGTTTTGCAGGAAAAATATTTTTTCCCCTTGGTAAGCAATATTTTCACAGCCACCATAATATATAGGAAAAATGTAAAAATGTTAGGTATAATAAAATTGTGGCATCTGGAAAACAAAAATTCTAACTTAGCCTTTTTTCTGTGTATTCCAAAATGTCATGGAAATTTTTATCTGTCAACAGTAGCGTTTTCGCAGAAAGGTGTACAAATCTTCAGAAGTAACTTCGTCTATTAACCACAAACGACAGCATGGCACTTCTTGATGTTTTCATTGCATATACATAGAATATCCTTGGTACATATTGTCGGTTCTGGTGTTTCTGCTCTAATCTAGAGGTCCTTTATAAAATCCAAAGAAGTATCTGCAATTCTATCGCTCCTGCCTTTCACCTCGGCTTCAATCTCTTTCCCCTTACCGTAACTTATATTCTATCTGTCATTTCTATATATAATTTTATAGCAGTTGTTCTGATGATAATTTTAAATGGGATTAAAATGTTCGCATTCTGACCATGAGGCCCGGGTTCAAATCTTACCACGGTCGTTTTGACAGAAAGGCAACTTACTGATGTTATTTGATTGGATGGGTAGATCCCATATTGCGGCACCTTTGGAAAGTGCCTGAAAATCAAAACACGGGTTATGCTAAGCCTTGTGAGTGAAATTGGTTAGAAGGAAAAATAGGGTGCCTTCGTTAGCTGCGCTAGCATGAAGTCAAAAGTCATCGTGGCCGAGGGCTTGGGCGTACTGGCCTTGTTCAAATTGTTGATCACGCTAGATAACACCCGCTTTCCCAGAAAATGTAACTAAGGTCTGCTCAGTATAGTTGCAGTATAAACCACATTTGGGCCCTGTAGGTGTTGAATAAACATAGCTGCGTCTGAGCAAGTGTCTACAATATGTATTGTCTATCCGCCCTAGTAGATGGGTATCCTCAAATACGCCTTGTAGGTGAATTATCAATAAATATATATATATATATATATATATATATATATATATATATATATATATATATATATATATATTGAGATATATTTTTCAAGGGATTTGGTTGCTGCATCATTTTGTTCCTGTTGTGTAACTGTTATTGCAAAAATTTGCTGAAAGGTAGAATATCGTGAATGCACATATTTATATAAAGTAAGACAAAAGTCTCTTTTATATAAATGACTTCTTTAAATATATATACAAATGTCTGAACTGGAAGTATTTGCATGCGTCTAATATGGCCGTATTATGAAGACCGTGATAAAATTGGTGGTCACAAGGAATCAGTGTACTCAGAGAGCTTAGCTCTGAAAGTAGGTCTCTTGGAAGAAAAAAAAGGCCGCCTCACAAACATGATATCAATAAAAACCGGAATTTAACATTGGCGGCCACAGTCTTAACATAAGATACGCCGATGACAGAACTGATAGCAGATACGAGTGGCCAGCAATACATACATACAAATGACCTGGATGCCACGTTAACATTCATATTAAAGACTAGATTTGACGAAACTTTAAACCATGTTTCTCCAACCATTAACGAATCTTATCAAGTGGCCCGCTGTCGTCTCTTGTTCCTTATGACTTCGCTATTTCTTGGGAGTATAAAAATCTAAAAAATCAGTTGTATTTTCACGATTCTAAGTTTTACTTTCATTTTTATTTTCCTGAAGAGTTCAATTCTGAGCAGCGACGAATAGATTATCCAACATACTTCTAAGATTGATATTACAAAGATCAACCCTCTTTTCTTAGTTTCTGGACAAATTTTCCTGTTTCTCAATATTTTTGCTTTACATTTATGGTACAGTTCTGCAAATTCTGGTTTTGGATTTTGACATCGCACAGAGTAATGAAAATGTTGGATTAATAAAAGTGTGTATCTTATTTTTGGACATGAATTGTATCACGCTCGTAAGATTATATCACGTATATAGAATATTCGGGATATTTGTTTTGATATATCGTTCCTTTTCTTCCATATATATTCATTGTGCGCCTACAAAATAAAGCCCGTATGATGGATAACATTTTTTAAATGAGATATTTAATTGATTTCTTTCTTAGCCGAAGGAGCAATATTTTTTGATAAAACTGAACTGTCCATGTGAAAAGAAATAACGAAAAGGATATCATATATATATATATATATATATATATATATATATATATATATATATATATATATAAAGGAAAAGAAAGATATATATATGATTTTAATTTCCGGAATCCATTATCTGTAAACTCTTCACCACATCTGAAATATATATTATGCTTTACGCAACGACATACATTCGTGATTTGTACTGTTGTATCTGTGAGGGTGGAATCGAATGCATTTTGACAGACACGTTAGATTCTGCAGAAAGATTGCGTTGAAAATTTGCTTGGATTTCAATCGAAGGGCACGTCACTTGCAGATCGACGGCATTTTCGGGCTGTGTTTGCCGCTTCGTTTTTTGACATGAAAGAAAAAGACGATTAGGTTCTCCCTCTGAAAATCCTAAATAGAATTTCGCTTCGATCAGAATCTAAGCGATCAAAGCGACTCTTAGACAGGAATCACACAACAATTATTTTACAGATGCATAAAATAACACAGTCACACACACTTATGTTTATATATATATATATATATATATATATATATAAATATATATATATATATAGTTTTAAGGCGTGCTATCTTTATGTAAAAAGTGCTCAATATAAGAGATCGAGCGTATGTAAATATAAATATAAAAGTGAACATTGATGTCAACACTCACAGGCGGCAGGCTGATTCATGCTAGACTATCTCTGATATTGAGCACTTTATCCCATAAATATAGCACACGTTAAAACTATATTTCTTATATATATATATATATATATATATATATATATATATATATATATATATATATATATATATACTGAATACTAAAAGACAAGGTGCTTTAGATTTTTAGAAAATTTCTCATATGATCTAATTTTTTTTTAGATGATAAATACAAATTATCCCACTGTCCTTTCTTTTCGAGCGTTTCGGCCATACATTTACCCATTTTCA
>CAHIKZ030000562.1:0-97500 GCA_903632075.3 Acanthosepion pharaonis
CTAAGTGAGCAGGTCTTTTGATTCTTCCTGAAAAGCATTGCCCAGATCCTTCATTTCACCAAACAATTTCTTGTCTTGTCAGAGAAGGATTTCTGAGATTGGCTGGTTTGCTCATGGTGGATGATATCTTTATTTTCCACTTTGGCAAGTGACGCCAACTCATACTGTGATATCAGCACACTAACTTTTCCAGATACCATCCACCTACTCAGTGCAGCTGGACCCCCAGTAAGTCCAATGGAACTACCATCACCTTTCACTACTGCATTGGCCTGTTCATGTGCTTGGTCAATGGCCAAACCAGAAAACTCTGTTAGTCTTATGTACCAGAAAATTTACCAGTTGAAATTCATTAAAGACCTCAGGGTGAGTGTGTTCTAAAGTGACCATGTCTCTAAGATGGATAGGAAGAAGACATCTGGCATAGTTCACATTGTTGTTAGCCAAGAACAAGGGAATGAGAGCAGCCAGTGCTTTGCAATACAAACTGAAGTTGGTCTCCCTGAAAGAGCTGACCAATGAAAATGTCACCAATTCCATTGACAACACAAGACCCCAGAATTTAAATTGAGGACTCTTTTTTTCTGCTTTTCTCACACCAGTCATCAAAATCCAGAGCTTCTTCATTCTCTTCTACACAAGGATACTCATATGCTTCCTTTTGGAACATGTAGAGGCAACATGCTGTAACGGTGCATATGGTGTGTTCTTGTGACACTTGAGGCAGAAAGAAAGGACTCTGCCATTCCAGAAGAAGCCACCCCAGACTTCACAAGAACACCTGTCCACCCACTGCTTTGAAGTAGGGTTCCAATAGACCTTAAAGTAGCTATCTATATCTGGATGCTCCCAGACATAACAAATTTATCCTCACCATACAGGTCAGGCCAGTGCCACTGGACTTTTTTGATAAGTGTATAAATAGGCTGGTCTGCATTTATCACAGGGACCTTTTCTGGGTTGAGGTGTGCAATAGTATTTCTGACTTTGTTCATGGAGTGCCTTACAGTGGCAACTAGGTGAGCTTTATCACGAAAGAGAGACAACTGCTGTAATACTCATTTCAAATGCAAAACCTCTCTTTTTCTTCTGCATGATGGGCTGATCAAGTGATGTTAACATTGTCATGTACTTCTTGTGTGAAGCTAACCTTCTGCAACCACTCATATTCATTGGTTATGGGGAGATTTAGCAAAGATTCATATGTAACATTGCCCTTGGGAGGAGAAGGGTTCTTTCTTGTGAAGAATGCAGGATAGACATTTTTATATGAGTCAGGGATTTCTGGGACTTTCTTCACTTTGGTATTCTTAATTAGAATTGGTTCCCGTACTACTTGATTTCCTGATGTTGTATGTTGAAAGATGGATATGCTGGTTCCATGGAATGATATGGTCGCCATTATGGAAGAGGGATTATGGTCGATGTTATCCATCACAGATGTGTTGAAAAAATCTTTCCTCAGCTTGGGAGGACAAACCACACCTTCCTCTACATATCTGGCTACAGCTGTATCTCAAGTACTCAATCATATGGAATACTGAGACCATGGTCATGGAGCATTTCTACTAGGTGTCTCTCTCTTGTCTTAGCATGAGCTGACATCCCTATATAGACCGGAAATGGGGTTTCTCTGTCTCTGGAATGCCTGTGTGTGGCAGCACCTTCTTTGTAATTGGCAAAGCAGTTGTATTGAAGGAGCTGAACCATACACAGGTGAGTTGTAATTGCTCCAAACCTCAGTTGGGACTTTGTCTGCTCCATGCTCAATCATGCAAACAAATTGGAGCACAGCTGGAGGTAATGTATCGTATACTGAAGTCTCATGAAGATTGCCCTCATATTTACATTTGTGATCAAGCATGTGCTACAAAAGTACTGATTTTCAGTTAGGTACCTCCACTTTTTTGGCATAAATTTTTGATACTTAAGGTTTAAAATGAATTTTTAAAAATGAAAAAGCATTCTTGAAGATTTCATTTTAGCTTTAATTGAAAGCTAAATGATTAAATTTATTATTTCCAGTAAGTAAAATATTCTGGTGTATTTCAGATAGAGATTATATAGATTGGAATGTCAAATTTAATTTCAATTTCTTAAAATTTTCTTAACTTTAAGAAATTTGTAAACAAATTTATTGATTTTTAGAACTCTTCCAAAAGAATATATATATTTCTGACATGTTATTTTAGTAAAATTAGAAAATTTAAAGTTAAATTAATCTGATTTGAAATAAATATTACTTATTTATAGCATAAAAAAGTAATATACAACCACTATTTATTGATCAGCTGTGTTTATCTGAAGCAATGCTTGATGGTAATTGAGTGATGAATGATGACAGTATGGCTGGCTAGAATTGACATAAAACTTACGAAATCTAAGTGAATGCATTTTTTTTTTTTTTTTTTTTTTTTAACTACCTGGTAATTTTTACAAATTAACATTTTCTGCAATTATCTAATAATGACTTTTATTTACCTCTTGAAGATGCTTTATGCAAAAATAAAATTTACAATACTATAAAATTTTCTTAAATTAATTTCTCTGTAAAGAGACAAAACTCTTAGATCATGTGACCTTTTCATAATAATGTCATATTCATCTTTCATAGATGAAAAAAAGGGAACAAATTAAGTAAAAAATAAAAATAAAAAATAAAATATTTTAAAAATAGAATAGTGTAACTACATTTATTAATCTCTTCAATTTTGGATTCATAAATTTCGTTTCCACTTAAATACTATATCACAAACAGGAAATAGCCCAATACAGAATTTGACATGATTTTACACTATTATAAATTATTATAATTAAAATTAAAAAAAAAAAATGAAAAATTCTTGTAAAAATTCATTATTCATCAGAAAAATTTTATTTCTTCAGACAATAGTGTCCTTAATATAACTTTTTTTACAAAAGCAATTAAAACCTTTTCTAATTAAATAATGTCATAGTTTTATTGCATTCATTATTTTTCAATTCAGAGCAGATTTTCAGTTAGAACAGTTCAAGTTTGAAAAAAAAAATTAGGTGATTTACATTTTCCAAGGAGACCTGCTTATAAAAAAAAATTCAGGAAATAGAAAGAAAAAATAGAAATAGGAAAAAAAAAATTTAACCAAAATTTTGAACTTGTTAGAAAGGATTAACTAAAAAATTTAAAAAAATAATCAAAAAAGACTTTGGTCTTTCATCTTAATAATAACATAAACATTTTGACAATAAAACTTTATTTTTATTAAGTTTGTGGCCTTTTTCATTATGCTATGCTGTTTTCCATGTAGTGACCAGCATCTTGAAAACCGGTAACCATTTTCGAATATTAGTGCCAAAATATATTTCTCCACTTAAAACACAATCTATTTAATTGGATCAATAGTATGTTCCTATTTATAGGCACTTAGCACTGAAAACCCTTTTTCCTATTTTATGAGACAGCCATCTTGTTTTTCAACGTGGGTAACATACTTTTCTGAGAGAATGGGTCCTGGAGCTCATGTATACCAAATTTGGAGCTTGTACCATCAAGTGAAAGATTCTTGAGGGATACTGACTTAATCTTTCCCACTAAGGTATCCAAATTGGAAGGGGAGCTGAATGCTAAACTAGATGAACTGAAAAAATATTAACATCATTGTGTTCTGTGCCATGTGGAGTTCTACTACACTTGAAAATTTTGAATTACACACTTTAATTCTTACTGCTACACATTTCAGCTATCTAGACTACTCATGGTTTGTGAATCTCACAAAAATTCTTGACTGCTGTACATTTCCAGTGAAGTATAATGGTTTTAATGAATAGAACTACAAATAGAAAATGTTAGCCTTTTCAAAGATTCTCTTGGCTAATTCAAACTGTAGAATGCTACACAAAATGTGTAACATAACCAGGTCTGCATTCAGTTGTGTTTTAGCCTTCAACACTTTGATTTCTTCACTGCTTTCAACTGATCCATATGACATGAATTATTATGACCAGCTGTAGCTTTTGTTTGAACATCTCATCTGTCAAACTATTAAAAGAAATCACAAAGTTTGTTTTTGAAATTGATGAACATTCACTTTGTGTGTGTGTGCGCACACACCAGTTTCCATCCTTGAAAATTATTAACATAGTCCTAGAAAAATCCTTGAAAAATCATGGAATTTTTTTTTTTTTACACAGATCTGTGGGAATCCTGTATACCACTTGAGTATAATATACGTGTTTTTATTCTTAACCGTTTTTAATTTATGTAAGTTTGATAACTAATGTCTGTAATATTTGGAATGCACTGTTAGATTTTAGATAAGTTGATGTTTTTGCAATAAAATTAATATTAACCAACTGATAAATTTTCATTTTATATAGGATAAATATATCACTGAAATTTCAGCTCATAATATCTGGTTTTATTAAAAATATTTGATAATATATTTGGTGGTATCAATTTTTATCATGCAACTCAAGGGTTGTTCATCATATTGTGTGTGCACACATACACACACACACACACAGCATAGTTAATTTCAGATATATAAAAATGCCTTGGGTCTCAAGACATGTAACCTCAAAAGAGAAACAAGATATTATAATTATTGTGTGATGAGTAAACATTGCAAATTTCAAAAGTTAAAGATCATAGGACAATAAAAAAAAAAAAAAATAAAAACATTGGCAAAATAGGAACAAGAAAAAAAAACAACTGATTTTAAGAATATTGTAAAAAGACATTTGAAAAAAATTAAAAGTTTAAAAGAATAATGGATTGGCCAAGAAGAGAATCTTTGAAAGGCTGATGTCATGAAACGGGGGAAAAATGTATAATATTTGTTAGACATGATAGCAACAAAAACTACCACCTTGAATAAACCTCACAAAGAAATGTATAAGTTGAGTGAATAACATGAAAAATAATTTCTAACTAGTAATTTTTATTGATGAATATCCACCTACATTGAGCTGATGGCTGGAATAGGTATTGTGGCTGTTATAGAAATAGTCAACCAACACTACTTAGAATTTAACAGGTGAAGTAATATTTTGGGCTTATGTAGTAGGCAGTAAAATTATAGGTTCACTCAAAATTGATGGTTCAAGATAAATAGTGAGAATTATTGTAAGTTTTTGGACAAGACAATTTGAGTGGTACAGGTCACAACTAAGAAATTTGAAGTTAGTGTTTTCATACAAGACAATCCTTCACATTCTTCAAAGTTGACTATTGCCACTTTGCAAAAAAACTTTCCAATGCACTAATTGGCTCACAGCCTCTCCAGATATTAATCCACTAGAAAACTTGTGGTCCATCATTAATAAACATATGAAAATATTAAAGCAAAAAATCAGCAGGTGATGTTAAAGTTAAAAAAAAAAAAAAAGAAAAGAAAAGTTAATAAAATGGTAAAAAAAAAACTAGAAAAATGTAGACTATCAAGGAGTTCATATTAATATGTAAAATAATAATTTATTTATTTATATAGGATATTGTGTTGAATGTTTTTGCAGCTCATAATCTTTTGGATTTATTTATAAGTAAAATTTTATGTTGCACTTATTTTAAGGTATCAGTTTTTTATCCAAATAATTTATTAACATTCTTAATAAGGATAAATATTTATAAGCAGAAACTCATGATATATTGCTCATATAAGTATATACCAGTTGTGAAAAGAAATTGACATTTATAATAAAATGTGACATTGTGTACAATCTTGGGCTTAGATGTCTGTTCACAGCCTTGTCTTTAGTAACAAAAATTCCAATATATGTTTATAAAAAGCTTTGCCACTCTAAATAAAAGAGAAATTATCTAAAATAAACCCAAGTATGTTTCATATAAAATAAATTTTAGTAATATGAAAATAACTTTTTATTTTTTGTCTTCTAAATTGAAGCAATCTACAATTATATTTTTTAACCTAGGTACCTCCACGAGATTGCTAAAAAAAAAGAGCATAGTATGATGAAAAAGATGCTAAACTTGACGAAAACAAAATTTTATCGTCTAAATGTTTATGTTGTCATTAAGAGGAAAGATCAAAGTTTATTTTAAATTATTTAAAAAAAATATTTCTTTCTTTTTAGAACAATCTGAATTTTCATTTAAAAATCCTTGTTTCTCTTTGTATCACCGAAACTAGTAAAATAACATATACAATTTTTAGCAGGTTTTTTTTTTTTTTTTTTTTGTATGACACATTAATTTGGAAAATCTTGCAGAAATAAAAGTAATTGTCGGATGTTAATGAAACTTTCAGATACTATTCAAAGATGATCGAAATTATTATAAATATGTTTTCTTTTATTAAAGTCATGGCAGAAATATTTTTTTATATTTATTGCCCCCTCCCCCTAATTTTATGAAAACTCTTGAAATTCGATCGAGTCCACTTTAATAATTACAATAGTTAAAAGAAGGGTACCTAAAAGTATCAGTATCATCTTATGAAATTTATATGATCTTATTTTTATATTAATCTCAGTTATGGCATTTTTTCCATAAATGATATATCAAAATTAATAATAAAATGAATGGAAATACAAATAACACAGTAAAATGTAGTAAATGTACATAAAATTATAGTATTTTATGTACACTTCTGATAAAATTTCAAAAGGAAGATACCTATAAATTAATTAGATACCTTTCTTATGAAATTTAATCTAACTCTTAACAGTTTTATTTTAATTTCTTTATAATATATTTTCCATAAAGCATCATAAACGTAAAGGTGAAAGCTAAGTACAAAAAACAAAAAAAATTAGAGCGCTGAAAGTTTTCCTTAAAAATAACGAGGTAAATAATTTGTTCACTTAGATGTAAATAATTTCACTTTTCTCTTTCCGTAGAACAAATTATCCTCATGGAATCCATCAATATGTCATTCGTCACCTGTCAAGTGACGCGAAAGTTTATGACCTGCTTTGTTTTATTTTCAAATTACATTTTTTCAGCGCAGAAGCTAAGTTAAGCTTTGTTCAAAATATTTTAAATAAACATAATTTCTGATTTTCTTAAAATAAATTTTGAAAAAATGATAATTGATATTTAAAAGAATTTCAAACTGAGATTTACATTTTTTTTTATGAAATGGAAAAAAATGGTTGCCATCTGTCAATTTTGCTGACTCAAAAAAAAAAAAAAACAATGTTTTTAACAAAAATTTCGGACCTGCTAGGAACGATTAAAAAATGTAAAAAAATACCCTAAAAATATTTTGATCTTTCCTCTTAATAATAATAACATAAACATTTAAATGATAAAATTTTATTTTTGTCAAGTTTGGCATCTTTTTCATCATGCTATGCTCTTTTTTTAGCGATCTCATGGAGGTACCTATTTTAACCTGTAAATATCAGGTTTTTATCATTTTTGTTTTCTTTTCTTTCTTGATAGATACATCAAGAGGTTCAAAAAAATTAATATAAAGGTGTTAAAGAATTGGTGTCGCCAAATTCTCAAAGGACTACTGTTTCTTCATACCAGAACACCGCCAGTAATTCATCGGGATCTTAAATGTGATAATATATTCATAACAGGGACAACAGGATCAGTGAAAATAGGAGATTTAGGATTGGCCACTTTGAAAAACAAGTCCTTTGCCAAAAGTGTAATAGGTAAGTATTTTTTTTAATTGTATATTATCTTGTCTGAAGTTTTCCTTGTAAGTAATTGTTTGTATGAAATGTAATTTTGGATTTTGTCTTTTTGAATTTCTATGGAATAACTTCCTATTTCAGATTTTGGTTGATGGAGACTTATGCCAACCACAGATATTTTAAATGTTGCTATATTGTCTGTTTTTATTTCCCCTCTTCATTCCTATACCATATATAGATTTCATGTGAATACTAGTGTGCACACAGCTTGTGATCAGCAGAAATCTTATTTGCTAATCTGACCTACAGCTATTTGGCAGGTTCTAACACTGGGGTAAATAGACATTAGGCATTTTGCTATTTTTTTACTTTTATTTTTTTTTCTTTAGAAGATCAGTTAAGCTTCATGCTTCCAGGTGTCTTGAATTCTATCCATATTCATTGTATATGGATAAAAAGGTCTGTATATTTAAATTTTCTGCAATATTATGTGTAAGTTGTTGGATGAAGGTGATTTTCTTTGCAACGCTTACAAGAATGGCTAGATCAAACTGAACCTGAGTTCATTTCCTGCCATCACAAGCCCTGTGTCATGCTGCTTAGTTTAGTTTGGAAGTTCCAGCTTGCAGTTCACGAGGGTGAGTTAAAACCTACTGTTTCCAATTTTTATTTCGATTTTGCATTACTCTCAGTCACATTTTTTTCTTGATCTCAACATTTTCTTCAAACTTTTCCTTTCCTGTTTTTTTTTTTTTTTTCTTTCTCATTGTGTTCTGTTCTTACTAACTTCATTTTGTGACTGTAATTATGCAGTTCTTTCTGTTTTGAAACAGATTTTCCTGTTTACTTGATTGTAACAGTAGGTGAGATCTAAAGGTAAGAAGTGGGGGTCATTCTTAGCCATTGATTTAACCCTAGTGTTTATTCTAGGTCGATGGATGCCTGCTGGTCACACCTGTACTAATGACCTTGTATTCCCTCACGGTCTTTCCCTTTCTAGACTGCCGAGACAACATACAAAGACATCATCTTTGTATACTTTTAAGGTACACCTGAATTCATGGCACCAGAGATGTATGAAGAGCACTATGACGAATCTGTGGACATTTATGCCTTTGGGATGTGCATGCTGGAGATGGCCACTTCAGAGTACCCTTACAAAGAGTGTTCCAATGCAGCACAGATATACAAGAGAGTCACAAGCGTGAGTTTTACTTAGCTGTTTTTTTTTTTTTTTTTTTTTTTTAAGAAGTTTGGTTGAGAGGGAGTCTAGTAAATGATCATTAAATGTTTGTATCTGACCACTAAGTACTTAATTTGACTGTTCTCCTTCCCCTTCTCTCACTATGAAATTTAAACAATTTTTTACATATGTTAACTAATTAAGTTGGATACTTGATTTGATCTTAATTTTACTTGGGTAAAAAAAAAAAAATTGCATTAGTTTCCTCTTACCAAAAGTAGCAAGAAAGATTGTTTTTATATTGATTGCACTTTTTGAAAATTGTTCAATTTGTTCAAATTTGTTTGCACTATCTCCATTCTCAATTTTCAAATTCTGTTGAACTCAACAATAAAAATTATTGCATTTACTCTACTCTATGCACATGGATTTTGAAATACATTTTTATGACAATATTTTTTCCTTCTTGAAATTTGTATAATCTAAAGTTTTAATCTCTGAAATTTGGCCATCTTTGCTGTGTATTTTTAAAGTTTTATTAATCACTCTAAGAATTATTTCTTTGGCAGATTAGGTAACTGAATACCAATGATTGGTATCTTCACCCAAGTGTCTCCTGCATTTCTGTCGGTAACGACCTATAAGATTGAAGTGCGAAATTATGCTATTTTCACATTAAGAGTTAATTATTAGTGTAAATGTATGAAATATTTCATTGAGAAAATTCTCATTATGTACTTTTAATTTTCATATTGCCCCAAACACTGCTAGTTATATAAACTGTTCCAATTGTTCTTTTATTTTTTTTTATTTTTATTTAAAACATGTATTGAGTTTAAAAATGTTATTTCTTCTGTTATTCATTTATTTGTTGCTTTTTAAAAACCACTGCTCCTAAACTGACTTCATTTGTATTGTGTGATTATAGATTATATCAGAGAATTGAATTACTCAGTTTAAATAACATTGTTAATTGTGTAAGCTATTTTTTTACAATGAATATATGAAATTTCTTTAAAGCACAAAATAAAAGTTGAATCATGACTTAAAACTAGTGTTTGCATGTTACGTATAATGTTATGCTTGAAAGTTGTATGTGAACAACTATGGAGGCGATAAAATAAGCCGTGATTTTGGCTATTTAATAACATATTTTGCTACTAGATAGATTAATGTTGTATTGTAATTTTTAAAAGAAACAGCATTGTTTTTAAAAAAAATTGAGTTTTGCAGAGATATTTATCATAAATCACAATTGATTTGTATTTAGTAGTTTAAAAATGTGAAAACATTGAATTCTCACTTTAAATTATTTTCTCCTTTATTGGAATGTAATTTAACATCCTTATGAAATAAAGGATGAAATAATTGTACAGTTTCTCTTGTTGCATGTATTGTTTCAAGTTATCCTCACATCTTCATTAAGAATTGCTTTATTTAACTGGTTGGAACAAATTTATTTTTGTGGTTGGTTGGTTGGTTGATTTTGTTTCTACTGGAAAAGTCTGTGGACATAGATTTTTTTTTTCTTCAAATTTTCCATCCAGCCACACATTAGATGATTCAAAATGGACTCAGCCTTTTCTTCTTTTCTTTTTCTTTTTTTCTTTTCTCAGTTTTATTTCCTTTATTCTGTGCCAATATTACATTTATAAATTGCTCTTCATCTTCCTCTGAAAATCAAATGGGGTCCATTTTTTAATATATCCTTTACAACTGGATTATAAATTTTTATTACTATTGATTAATACCCTAATGTCAAAATTATTAGTTCTGATTTGATCATGAAATAAGTGCTGTTTTCTAGATTCTAATCTTAAAATTGAGCAAGTAATCTTTGCTGCACTACCTACTTGTTATGTGATCATGCTGTTTTCTAGAAATTTTGTGTTGAATGACTTGAAAGATTGAGATGTTTTTGAATATATTTCAGATAATGGGATAAAGACACTCCTCTCTGTTCGTGAGAGTTGGTTTGTATGTCAGCTGTATTCTGACTGATACTGCTGCTTTTATTCTGACTTAATAATCATAACTAAAAAAAATTTAACTGGCAATGTTTAAAGCTGTTATGCTATATTTTTCAATAGGGAATCAGACCTGAAGCCATTGAGAAAGTTGAGAATGAAGAGATCAGAGAGATAATAGAACGTTCAATTCAAACAAAGAAAGATGACAGGTAAATTTGTCTTTTGAAAGCTCTTAACATTTGGAATATATTAAAGTCCTACTCTAATTATTTTTTTTATTTATTCACTATTGTAAAGTATATTAAAATGCATATTAAATGCATATTTTACAAAATTCTTTTGAGCACAGTTATCTTTTCTCTTTTTCTTATTTTCTCTGTAAGCATATTTTTTTATAATTATGCAACTCTAAAGATAATTCATATTATAGAAACATGTATTCATGACTGACAAAAATGGTTTCTCATTTACATTTTTCTAGGTATATGGTGAAAGAACTGCTTCAATTGGATTTTTTCCTGGAAGACACTGGCTTGAAAGTAGAACTTGTCTCCTGGTATGATGATGAAAATTCTGAAAATGACCAGGTTATTCAGCTCCGTCTTCGAGTAGTAGACCCTAAAAAACGAAAAGATAAACATAAAGAAAATGAAGCTATTCAATTTGATTTTGATTTGAAAAAAGATAATCCTGAAGATGTTGCCAAAGAGATGGTAAGTAAATACAAATATTTCAAATTATAAGATTGGCAATGAATAGTATTGCGTGGATGAAGGTCCTTTCTTTTGCTTTGCTGCACTATACAGTTATTTCTTTGAGAGATTAGCATATACAAATTAAAAATTATTAAATGAACTATAAGAATGTCAATTTTGTTTTTTAATTAGTCTTTTATTGTGCATACAAATTCTCTAATTTGCTTTTATTAAATTTTTTTTCTTGAAATAAACTTAAATCTCTTAAAGAAATAATTTTTTTTAACAAACAAAATCTTAAAATAAATGTTTCATAAAATAAAAGTTAGATTGAAAAAAAAAAAAAAAATGTACTATTAAAAATTTCAAAATTGCTTATTTCCCTTTATACATTCTTTTACTCCTAAGCAGTGATCAGGCTAGAATATGGCTTTATTTGAATAACTGAGCAAGCTGTCAATAAAAAATTTAGGAAATTTACAACTTCACATTCAGTTCTTTGTATTCATAATAGTCTTCCATTTTGGTTAATGATTTAAAGCTTAAATGATTGAAGCATTTACTGAATTTATTTGCAGATATCTGAAGTGTAACATCCTCCATTTCTTTATATCTGTGTGTGTGAGTGTGTGTATACATTTTAATTTTTCATTTTATGATATTAAAATAAATTGAAATAAAATTAATATGTATTTGTTTAAAAGGTCAAATCAGGGTTTTTGCAAGAAGAGGAGATTAGAATTGTGTCAAAACAGATTAGAGACAGGATTACACAAGCCTCACGTGATAATGACCGGAAGATAGCAGAGGCACATCAAAAAGCATCGGAGCAGAATCAGGGAAGTGCAGGCGGCCAAGATGGACAAGCCACATCTACTGCATCTCAGATGCAACAGCAGACAGTGCAAACCCCTCAAACACAGCAACAACAAACTCCACAACAATCACAGCCTCAAGGTGCTCCAACAACCCAACAACAGCCTTCCACACCTCAGCAACAGCCACCACCAACAGCAGCTGGTGCTGGGACAGCTGAAGGGGCCCGGGGCAACTTGGTATCTCAACAGGCCAGTCAGTTGGAGCATGAATCTGGTAAGTAATTAGTTGACTTGCTTTATTCTCAAGTCTAGTTAAGATTTTATCCTTCAAGCTTTGAAACTTTTTTTCTGATATTAAGGAAGCATTTACAATTAATAATAGGCTTTTTATTTAATTTTGTGAGTAATCAAACATTTGTTAATATTCATAAATATAAATGATTTAGTTAGGACTAACAAGGCTAAGGTATATTATTGTTATGTAGTTACTGTTTAATACCTTCAGCACCACTTTCATTTGTGACATGTGTAAAAACAATAGTGATTCCCCAGAGGCTAAATAGCATTGCTAGAAAGCATGTGTTAGTCACAACAGTGTCTGGAAGACAAAATGAAGACAATGCATAAAGAGGATATTAAATTGCCATTTAGCACTTAATGAGTAAGTAAAGTAGTGAAAATGTTAACATTCTTTGGTACTGAACATGTTGATGGCTTTTATTATAAGAGAAAACCTTTAAATATTGTCTTGGTAATTTAAACTCAATTAGTTTAAATTGATATTCCTTATGTATGCTAAATATTGAGTTTATTGTGATGATTTTTACTTTTGAATTTGCAAATAATGTTTTTGTGTTATTTTGGATAATAAAGCATTTAACTTTCAAATAAAAAATGTTAAAGTGTTGATTTTAAAGAAATGAATAAATTTAATTTCTGAAAAACTTTTTCCTTTTTATATTTAAATATTAACTTGAGTACAAGTGCTAAAATATTCTCAGTCAAACTTCCTAAATTCTGACCTAATTACCTGACATCAGATTTTTATACCTTGTTGGTTGGGCAGAGAACTTTTTAGTACCCTCTTGTATATGCCATTAATGTCAAAAACAATCTGTGATCTTTCTTGTAGGGAGTGAGCCTGCTTATCAACATAGTGAAACAGCTGGGCAAGTTCCTTCTCAGGTAAAGTGCAACAACAATATTATATATATAACATCATTTAATATTTTTTCTATTTTTACTATTTTCAAAATTATTAAAGTTATTAACTATAGTTGTAATTTTTTTCCCATAATATTGTTGCCAATTATCTTTCTTGATTACTATTTAATATTTATTACAAAATTAAACTTGGGCTACTGTCATCAACAATCCTGGCTATCTACACAAGAGAATTCTCAATTTTTATATTTAAATGTAATTTTTATTTATTTCTGAGGAAGTAATATTAATCAAGGTAACTGCATTTTGTTAGATGTGGTCATTTTGGAAATGACTAGAAAGAAGAGTGTGAAGCAGATTTTTATGATGGAAAGTTTGAACTTTGTATGTTTGTATTGCTTGGATTCGTTTATTTCAAGTTACTGTGTGTGTTGTATTACATGCACATATAAAATTGAAATATCTAATTTTGATAAGTTGTGTAATTGTTTCTACTAAATTATCTGTACCAAAATACTAATTCTGTGTGATGTGTATGCTTTTAATGGCTTGAAGTAATTGACATAATAAATACTTATTTATAATGTTTGGACAATAATAACAATATAAACTTCTCATCAAATATATATATATATATATATATATATATATATAACAAACTTTATATTTGTAATTATCTTGTGGAAGCTATTGGTTTATTTAGATAATATAAAACTGGTAATTTTTTTTATATCTTTATTTTCTGGATACGGCTGTATTATTATTTTTTTTTTCTTTCTCTCAAGCAATTGAAATTTTACACAATACTTGACATCTGGTTTGTCAACTGACTTTAAAATCTTTGCTTTGGAATTTAAAGTTATATTTTTGTTTGTAATAGTCATGATTTCTTTTAATTTTCAACCATGAACTTGGTTGACAGGAATGGTGTTGTTTTCCCCAAAGTAAAAATATATGTATATGAAAAGAAATACATTTTGATCTTGGCTAGAGAATGTTTGTATTTTTTTTTTCCTTAATTTGACATTATCTGTGAAACATCATATTATAATAGAGTAGCAGGAGGTAAGATAACTTGAAATAGTGTCATGGGGCAGTGGTTTTGATTTGCAAGCAGCCTGGTGAATATCCTGACACCAATTAATTTGTGACTATTATTGTATGGAGTTCACTGTTAAAGTCACTGATTCTCTTGTACTAATTTCATTCCATGGCAATGAGCTAATGATTGTCACATGTTCCGTTGAATTAAATGTTTAAACTGTAGTTAATAGAGCTAGGTGAGATTATCTAGGATTACAAGTATGTATATAGACATTGTCCAAAATAGAGATTATATAATTAGTGATGTACTGGAATATCAATTTGGCCAAATATGAGAGTGAGAAAAATAAGTGGATGTCCAATTTTGTCACATCCTAAAGTAACTGGATGTCAGATTTCTTTTTAATTGCATATACTTTCCTTGTTCTCTCCCCTTTTTTGTTTTAGATACTCAGGACAAGTTAGTTCATATCACTAAAATTCAAATTGTAAATATTTTGTAATGTATACAATTAGTTATTTTAGTACCTACAAATAAAAACAAGTTTTTTAAAAATTAAAACAAATAAAAACTAAAATGCAATATATATACTGTTGAATAAATTTATTTTGAAAATATACATTTTTTTTATAAAAATTGAATTTTTGAAAATGGCTGGAATTAACAACTATTACAGACAAAAAAAAATTAAAACTCATTTAAGGTTAATCTGCTGTTATATTTAAGAATTCTAAAAAAAAAATTGTTTTATTTAAAAAATATCTTTTCTAATAAGCGAGTGGATTAAAAATAATAAAATTAAACTTTAGATTACACAATTTGATCAAATAGGTTTTATTCTTCATGTAATTTTCAGTTGGGTTTTTTATAATCAGATTTTTAGCCATGGCAGCACAGAGTTATATATGCCTATATTTTATCACTGAAAATGCTACTGATGAATATGCAACATGTTTGTATGGAAAAGGAATTAAACTGGTTTCAGAAATTGTTATTCAATACAACATTTTGGGATCACTTTATTAGTCCAACAAGCTGAACATTGAAACTTAAAAAACAAAATGCCTGAGACTGAATCTAATGCTAGTCAGGAGATGCTGGATTGTAGCAAAAACACTAAGGGGATTTATCTTTATAGAAATGTACAAATCTTAGTGTAACTCTTAAAAAATTTAAATATACCGTCTCCATTTAAATAACTGAAAAGAAAAAAAAATTTGTAATAATATTAATTCAGTAATAAATATGTGCTGAGAATTTCATTCAAATCAGAATTACTCGATTTTGTGGATAGCATTTTTGTGGGCACACTTCAGTATGTGTACAAATACCTTGAAGGTGCCAATAAATCTGTTATATGTTTAGCATATCATAAATAGATAAACTTAATTTTTAGTTTTATGCCTTTCACATAGATATTTATTCAGTATTTTTACATGAAAAATTGTTAGTACTATGATAAATATTATCCAGCCAAATATCTGTTATCCCAACCATTTGGTAACCTCCAGTATCCAGCTGGATATCAAACTCCACATCTGGTACATTCCTGTATACAATAGATTAAAATAAATGTCTTGCCTAGTGGTAAAGCACCAATCTCTTCAGTATCTTGAAAAAAAAAATGTTCCTGTTTGTAGTCATCCTGAAACATTTCTGTATTATGTTACCAAATATGATCTGACTTAAAAATTTTCATTTTTTTTAATTTAAAAAGATCTAAAATGTTAATTCAGAATGAGGCTTGGTAAAAAAAAATTAAATTAGAAGTTTTCTTCCATTTTTAGTTCAAATTTGAAGTACTCGGACAACTTTTGGTACTGTCACATTAGCTTTTTTTGTGTGTGTTGTGTGATTGTATCAATTTTCTTTAATTTGAAATGGTTATGCAAATTAATTCACAGTTAAGTAAATCTTGCATATAATAAGGCAGCAACTTCCTTTCCTTCTTGCCTCCACCCACCTAAAAAAAATTAGTTTTAACTTTTATTTAAAATGTTTGCATGAAACCATTGACTTGTTACTTTGCATAAAATTAAGAAATTTTTACTTCCATTAAATATTCCTAGTTTATGGAATATTTTCTTGGAAGAAAAAAAATCTCCATTGAAGTTTTTAAAAAAAAGCCATAAGTAACTTTAAAGATTCTTGAGTGAATTTATTTTTGTTATTGCTATTTTTATAAGCAGTAATAACATTTTTCAAATTTCTGTATGTAGCATTTTTTTTTTTTTTTTTTTTTTTTTTTAATTTTACATATTTTTTTTTCTTTAACATGGGTTTTCATATTTTAAAAACTTCTATAGCTGCTCTTTTCATTTTAAGTTTGCTTGTACCATATTATTTTGTAAATTGTAAAGAAAGCTTATTTATTTAATTACTTGTACAGTGAAATGTTTGTGCTAACAAAATGATTGCACTTAGTCTGTTTAAGTATTTAAATACTATAAAAAGTGATGGATTTTGTTTTCATATCCTAAAATGGAAAGGAAATTTTTAAAAAAATTTTTCTTTTTAAAATAAAGATTTAAGTTATCTTTCAGTTGGTATTCAGAAATTGCTTTATGACTCTAAACTTGTACTTTACCATTTTTTTTTTTTTTTTTTTTTTTTCCTCACATGGGGGTGAGGTGATCAGCATTAAAAAAAAAAAAGTTTTTTTTTTCTTTTTCTTTTTTGTTTTTTTTTTCTAAGTGTTTTGCAACATTATACTTGGCATTATTTTAACTATAATATTGATGAATAAAAAAAAATCTGATATTTTGCACATTGCTATTTCATAATTGCATTTCTGATGCATTATAATTTGTATGGTATCTTCCTTTCACAGTATGGCATACTTTATAATCTTGGTAATTTCTTTGCTGGAATTGAAAAAAAATACCAAATTGGAGATGCCTTTAAAACTTTCTAATTCTTTCAATGAAAGTATTCTTATTTACATTAAAGTGCTAATTTTTTATGGTTTATAAACATTGCAGAAATCTTTACTGCATGCACATTGCTTCATATTAATTACTCATAAGATATGATTTAAGTTTAAATATTAATGGCTTTACAATTTTTGTTGTTGATTCTTAACGTAAAACAATGGATGAATGTTTGCATTTTGTTCGTAATAAAAAGTAAACTGAGAAATCTCGTGTAGCTTGTCAATTTCTTTGTAATGCAAATTTATTCCATAGCTCATGATAAATCTGTAAAATCCTAAATTCCCAGTTAATTTTCAAAAGAAATCTTAATTTGCTTTTAAATTATTCTTTGTAACTATCTTTATTTTACCTTTTCTATAATGTTCCTAATTATATTAATATACATACCTAGTCTTGTGGCCAAATGGTTCAGGTTAAAGGTACTTGTATTTTTCCAGACTGGACTTCCTTCTGGTCATGTGCAATTACCATCAGTTGCACCGTCGTTCAATCAAGGGGTAGCATTCCCATACCACTTCCAAGCTGCTGCAGCTGTAAATGCACAAATCCAGCAGTTGGTTCAGGCATCGATATATCAGGTAGTCATCAGGCTCTTTTAAACTCCTTCACTTACCATGGCACCAGATTACATAGCCAGCACACAATGCTGGTTGTGTTTGTATTAATTCATATTGACGTTGTGCTATCCATAGAAAAGACTACACTTAGACATTTGTGTTGTGTTTGTGCCTTGTGTAATGGTCAAGTCGAAATTTATATAATATCCTGTTTACCTTTGTTTTTGTTGTTGCCCCTACTTCTTTTTTTTAATAAAAAGAAAAAAAAAACAGCTAATTAGATTTGTTGTAAATTGGCTAATTCTTATCAGCAATTTTTTTCTTCATGCTTTGTATGAAGTAAGGTAATAACTGCTCTTTATTTCAAGCTATAATCTTTTTTTGCCCTCTTATTCTTTTACTTGGCATTTCACAATTTGAAATCACCTACTTAAAAATTTAACTGTCATTCATTAAAAAAAAATAGTGCATATCAAACAAAATCATTAAACTCAATTATAGCATTATAAATTGTTTAGATGATATTCTGCAAAGGGGCAAACTTAAAAAAAACTTTAAAAGTAATTGCTCTTTCTGCTTATTTTACTAACATGGAACATGTATATGGTTTTGGTGCATTGCTTTAGTCAGCCCTGACTATGACAGTAGTAATTTGGGTGGTTAACAACATATACTTGTACATCCTTTATATGTTTAATGCTTCATGAGAAAATTGATTACAAAATGTCAAATAATTTTCATAAGAAATTGATAAAATCTATGATTTTTATCTTTCATTTCATTTCCTCATTGTTACTGTTTTGAATTAATCTCTTGCATAATGAATGAACAAACTCATTGTAAAGGGAAAGTGTTTTAATTGTAATTTTTCTCCCCTTCAGAAAACTGATTCCTCTAAGTGTTAAGCTGATAGTTCTTGTATTGCAAGAATAGATAAATGAAATTTTACTTTCCCCTTTGAAATCAGAATATTTTTATAAGAACAATAATAGGATTAAGCCTGTTATAATACTTAAGAATTTCATATTTGAAATATAGCTGCCATAAATTTGGATGTTACAAAATGAGTATACTCAAATTTTAAAGTTCATTTATTTTAAGTGACCTTAAAATTTCTACAGTTGGAAATTTGAATATTAGTTGGATAACTGGGGAAATGTTTTTTTACAATTTGTCTTGTTTTTTAAATATGGAATTGTAACAAAATAAATGGCTGTTTTGAATGAACCACAAACTTAAAAATTTAATTCTATTCAAATGCACCTTTTTATTAGCCAAAATAATCACCATGAAAATCATGGTAAATATCCAAATTCTGATGAATACAGTCCAAAGCAGAATTAGACCGAAAATAGGACAAGAACAATGCAACTTTGTCAACAACTTGGAACAGTAAATGCTATATATATGATCAGAATATAGAAGAGAGCAATATTAATGTAGACGGATGTACATCTCTGTTTTATAGCATACTTAAATACATTTGATACGGTATGATATAAAGATCTATTTGAACAGTTAGGAAAACTATATCTATTTGGGAAGGGTGTAAGATGAGGATGTCTTTTAGCAGATTTGTTCAACCTCTACACTGAGGCCATCCTAAGGAAGCTGGAGTCCCTTCCAGGATTTATTGGTGGGTGTAATCTTAACAATAGAAGATATGCAGATAATACTCTATTGATGGGCAACTCTGAAAGAAAGCTACAAGATAGTGAAGGAAAGCAGGAGTAATGAATTAACCATCAACTGTAAGAAGATAGCATGGTTGTCAGCAACAGAAAATGTCAAAGATGCAAACTACAAATTGGAAATGTCAATGTTAAACAAGTTCAGGAATTTCAATATTTGAATAATGTAAGTTTTTAAAGAAAATTCCAGAAAATTGCAAACAATTCTCAAAGGCAAACCATCAGTGCCTTCCATTTTAAATGACCCCGAGGTTATCTCTTCCCTCATCAGATAAGATTAATTTCTTTGCTATGAACTTTGCCTCTAACTCTATGTTCTACAACAATGATCATTCCTTACCAGACCTAAGAGTACAAACTTTGTGATATCTCTTGAGTTCGGGAAGTTGTTTACATTGAAAGCCTTGAGTCTACAAAGGCTACTGGTCTGGATAAAATCCCTTTGGTTGTTTTCAAGAATCTTGACCCAGAACCATCTCCAATCTTGGTAAAGCTGTTTAACTGCTGCCTGAAAGAAAAATGTTTTCCAAACCTATGAAAGTGTATGTCCTGTTTATAAGAATGTGGGTGAGCCCTCATCCTTGTCACGATACTACCTCATAAGTCTCCTTAGTGTCATCAAACTTTTTGAAGCTGTTATCAACAATAAAGTTGTTGATGACCCCAATAGAAACAACCTCCTAAGTGACAAACAGTATGGTTTTTTGCTCCTCTAGGCCTACTCCTGATGTTTTAACAATTCATCATACACAGAATCTCTGAAACATTTGATAAACACATCCTAAGAGCGATCACCTTAGATATCTTGAAGGCCTTTGACAAGGTGTGGCTACTAGACAAACTCTCAAGCTATGGAATCTCTGGAAGAGTTTTCTCGGTTATCATGCATCTCCAAATATCTGGATAACTTTCCTCTCAGCTCAATGGGGGGAAAAAACTGGTTTTTAACATTCAATACCTCCTAAACCAAGCTAGTAGTAATGTTTCATCATTATAAAGCAGACCCTGAGTTTTCTCCAATCATGATGAATGGTTTTACTAGCAGTGCTTGCTTGGAATGTCTATTGGGAATTAAGCTCACACTAAACCTCATACATACATACATACATATATATATATATATATATATATATATATATATATTCCATTGCTAAAGATGCTGGATAAATGGTTGGTTCTCTGTGCCACTCCAGAAAGTATCAGGGTTTGATGTAGGAATTTGATGCCCCCCTTTCTTTCTTTCTTTCTTTTTTTTTTTTTTTAAGATCTGATCCTGCAGCAGGGAAGGTGCTTTTTTATTCACCACTGCTAGCATAAAACTTTGCTACTTGTTATGCACCAGTTTCAAGTCATGGCAATAGAACTCTGCTGTGAACACTTGACCAGATTACAAGAGGCTGTAAGAGATTACTTCATTGCAGCATCATCACCTAATATTCAGAGGGATCTATTGGTATGAAGATGTGGTTTTACGAAGATGAAAGCAACTGACCTAATGAAAGTTACACTACGAGAAACCTCTTTTAATTGCAATAAATACATGAAGAATTTCTTTGGATGATTAAGCTGCTGAGCATCAATCAAATCATGGAGCACCCACTTTGATTTGTTTTTTTTTTTTTTTGTTTTTTTTTTTTTTTTTTATAATTTTATACCAAATCTGTTGCATGGGATCACGTTTCTGCTCCTAACACCTGAGTGTTTGTTTTGGGACAAGCTTTCAGAGCTGTACTCAATTCTCACTTAATGTGAAGTTTTTATCTTTTTATGCATTTGGCTAGATATACAACCAATTTTTTTAAAATGAGAACTTTATATATAAATAAGCACTTACTTTTTCCATGTATGTCTTTAATGTATGCAAAAATAAAAGAGAATTCATTATCAATTTCAAGATTAAAATTTTTCTTAGCTGAATTTGGAATAATTTCAACATTATTTTTTTTTTTACTTTGTACTTTTCTATATGATTGTTTTGTGAAATAATTAAGTCTATCTTCATTTTATATTCACATTAAAAACATAGAGATATTGTATTTAACATCTATTAAGCATGAATCATGAGCCCATCTGATTCATCTGTTTGATAAATAGGTTTTATTCACACTTCCAAAATATGGCAGTTATCTTTCAATGTTTCTAAATCTTTTTATTTTGAAAAAAATTATAATGTGATTATATCCTGGTTTAACAGCTCAACACTGTCTGCTGTGGTGCACTTTAGACTGTCAAAACTGCTTGATCCTGTAAAGTTCCCTGTGTCTGTTTCTCTTATTTCAAGTTTGCATACTTTTTGGCATGATAAATTGTATAATTTTTTTTTTTGATGCTTGTTAATACTCTTTCATTTCTTGGACTTGTTGGAACTAAGTTTAAATTTTACAAATTATTTTAACACCTTGAACATTTTACTGAGCTGAATTATTTTAACAAAAAAAAAAAACCTTCAGTTTGTCTTTCAATTTTAAAAAAAGCAAAACTGTTCATTCAAAGTACACACGAATTACCCCATTGATTACATTTTTTTTATTAATTTTTTATTATTGCTGCAGATATTACTCTTGCCATTTAAAATTTATATTCAAAATAAATAACATCCTCATATCCCATGCTTTGAACATTTATTAGTATGGTAATTTGTATAATAATCCATTTTTATATTCTTATTTTAGAGTAGGAAAATAGTCAGCATAAAATGAAATTAATATTTTTTTCATTTTATTGAATGCATGTTTTATACCAAATAAATATATCTTAAGTTATTTGAATCATTTAATATTTTCTTGTAGCTAAATTTAATTTGTATTTAAATTTCATGATTTAATTTCTGATTTTATGCATATAAATAAATTCCTTTTCTATTCAAATAACTGCCCAATTTGAGATTTCCTGTTCATTTTCTTACAGCCTTTGGTTGGAATTCTAAATGCTGCAATCTATTATACCCAAGGCTGTGTTTACCTGATGGATCTATCTTTGCTGACTAGCTCATGCTTTTATGGCTACTAATCTTCTAATATGCAGCAATGTTTACTTACTCTAACCCAGTTCTATTGATTCTGTTATCTATTTGATAGACATCTACAATAATGCTAATAATACAGTTAGTGAACAGATTTTTTTTTACCAGTTTAATTTTGATTAGGAATTGATATGTATTTTATCATTTTTATTGTCTTAAAACCATTTAGTTATTTCAAGTTTTAATGCTTGTTCCTTGCTCTTGCTAAAAAAACCGAATCAATTCTTGTTTAATATTGAAATAATATAGTATGAAAAATAAATTTCTGTAGAGAAGACCTTAATTTCAACTCGTAATTTTTGATGTGGGTACTGTTAAATTCATTTGATTAAGATGGTGTTTTAGCTTGCTAATTAGAGAAATATATTCTCTTTTACAGAATTCTGTTATAAATTAGTTTAAATGTTGAAATTGCATATTTAATTAGGCAACATAAAAAATGATCTAAAATTCTGACATGTTACTATTTTAAGCTTTAACTTAATGTTTTTATTACTATTTTAAATTTAACATGAAAAATATACTTTATGAAATTAAGATATATTTAGATCTTGAATTTACAAGGGGTCGCTGAAAAGTTTTCAACTTTGAGAAGGGATTCTGAAAGAAATTCTGATATTTGGTTGTTGGTGAGATTTGGGGGAAGTGGGTTGGGATGAGAACTTTTCATCACTACCCTCCTTGTATAAACGAAAAGGAAATTTTACTAAGATACTCTAGCTTTTATGTTTTGCGTTATTGTAGATGTCTGACATTCTTAAACTTACCTATCTCCTGATTATATCTGTCAGTCATTTCTTTCCAACCAAATTAGCTGACCTGTTGAACTTGTATTCAGGCTTGTCGTCGTCTTCATTGCCCATTTATCATCCAGGGTCAGCCAGCTCAGGCTCAATGCACCCCTGCTACTACTCCAGTTGTTCAGACCCCAACAACTAGGAAACCATTCCTTAAAAAACCCAGTGAAGCCAGGAGTGTGGACTCACCTCGAAAGAGTTCACGTATTAGCAGGTTACAGGCCAAGGTGTGTTGTTCAACGGTGCCTAATCCTACTCCTTCTTCCTCCTACTACTATTGTTATGACTGCCTGCTGCCAATTGCTGCTTATCTTTGCACCCATGACTCTGTTGATGCTGTTAAGCTTGCTTTATAATTTTGCTTCAAACAGCCCCCATATCATCTATCTGCAGTCAATCTGAAAAATATTGTTTGACATAATACTCTTTTTGATATATATATATATATATATATATCTCCATTTAATGTTTTCTTAAAATTTAATTGCATGCAAAAATGAAAAAAAAATCAAATTATACCAAATAGTATCCATTTTGCATTGAAGAAACAATTTTCTTCAAAGCAAAGGTTTTAATAAATAACTTTGATTTTAAGAAAACAATGTTATTGGGTTTTAATAATTAACAAGTATCAAAAGATCTTCAATGAATTTTTTGTATCTAGGTTCTGTTAAGATATCAGCACTGATTTATATATTTTCTTGTTCATTGATTTAAGATAAAATATATTGTCAGGAAACTAATATTTGATAAAAACTTAAAAAAATATTTCCTAACCTCCCCTATTTCCAAATCCTCTAAGTTGAGTAGCCAAGTTAAGGTGATATTTCTTTAATATGAATTTCATTTTCATGAACTATCCATATTTTATTTTTACATTATGGTAAAATGTACTTATGAAAACAAGATTTAGATAATGTCTTCTTTTTTTTTCTTTTTTTTTTTATTCCGCACTCTTTTGCCATATTTTACACAACTTCATAATTCCGTCTGCCCAGAGTATTTTATCTTTCTTGGTAAAGAATTGCTTTAGGCACAGTATTCCAGGGGTAATTAATTTTTTCATTAACACTGCTCGGTAAAGATTGAAATACTTAATAAGAAAATCTGGTGAATATGGCAGATGAGTAAGTGAAGTTTGTCTTGTCACCAAAAAAAAAAAAAAAAAAGACTGTAATATAGCATTATCCTGATGGAATATTCACTCTTTCTGGTAACTAATTCCAAACACTTTTCACTTATTGATGCTTTCAGTTGGTCTAACTGGGAGCTGTACTTGGTTAAATCAATTGTTTGGCTCACCAGAAACCCTTTCACTTATATCCTATACAGGTTTTTTTTTATATGAAGCTCAGCCTTTGGTATGGCTCATGGTGGTTCAGTTTGCTTGTCTATGTAAACACTGTTGTAAAATAACCACTTTTCATCACCCATCATAATTTGTTTCAAATGGAACATTTAAACACAATTATGTAGGGTTGTTTGTTAATTCACCCTCACATCATTTAACTTATGGGGGCCCACCCATCAAAGCAAAAGTAACCAAGCTGGTGTAAATGATTTTTACTCAATGTCTTGATTTGATTGCTATCAATCTCATCTGGTCTACCTGATCGAGAAGCATTATCTCCACCACAAATCTGCACAGACCACTTGACACATTTGATCATTCAGAGTACCTTTGTAAACTGCATAATTTTATTTTATTTTTTTGTAACATTGTTACTTTTTCTTCAGACAAAAAAAAACAGCCTATTTCTGAAAATATTTCATTTTTTTGTAACATTGTTACTTTTTCTTTAAACAAAAAAAAAAACGTCCATTGCTGAAAATATTTTCTTTTAATTTTCAATGTTAGAATCTATAAACAAAATTCAACCAGTTTTGACAATTTCTTTTTTAAATGGACACCAATATGATAGCTATCGCATTCTAATCATTCTTTTGGAATGGAATTAGTTAAAACTAAACACTTGTAATATTTTCTAATGACAAACAGAATATTTTTTTCTTCTAATTTTATGCACCAGAATTTAAATTGAATATTTTCTTAATTAAAAAAAGAAATATCCTGAAGTATACAATTTAATGTTGATTTCATTATTATTGCTTACTTGTAGCCAAGACATCTGCTGCTTCTATATATTTTAAAACTTGAAGTTTGATCACATTTTATGTTTTCTGTGGATTCTAAAAGAAAGTCTGACAATTATTATTATAATTTTGCACTATAGTTTTATGGCTTTCAATATAAATTTCATACTTATTCATTTTGGTTTATACTGTGGTGTTGAGATACTTAAACATCATATTTTCAAAAGTTATAAAAATTTTGTTTTCAAATCTGAAAATGTAAAGACAGAAATGTTTAGATTACAAATAATCCTAATAATTATAACCTAAAATAGTTTACAAATATTTTTTCTACACTCTTATAAATTTTAAACTTGTTTCTCTTTCATTATTTTTCTATGGTTTAACAAAAAATCTATGCTGCCATTCCCCACCACCACCAATATAGTATTGACCAGATGTAAATTATAAAATAATCATAATTCTTATCTGAAATATTCTTGAACAATTTGTTGCCATATGGAATATAAACTGATACCAGTAAATATTTTAGCCTTTTCTTTTAAACTTTGGGCCTATTTGATAATTTATATTTTTATAATTGTTTCTGACATGTTTTAGTTTTTTTTTTTAAATACCTGATATTTTTCTTATACTTAGCTTCGTTGCTAGCTTGATTCAGCCAAATTGTTTGAACCTTAGTTTTTTATTTATATTCTCTTAATAGACTGCTTCTGCAAGGCAAAACTTATTGCTATTCTCAAAAGCCTAGTTAAGTGTATTGTCTACTTGGCTTTGATTTGCTCTTTAGAGTTCCTGTAATAATTCTGCTCTAAACAACTGTCAATGATATTTAAATGAATTGCTTCTAATTATCATTTTCCACATCCAACTTAATCGAATGAGAATGTATAATTTTCAAACTTGTTTCTCATTTGTTTGCTGCTTCAATCACTTAAAACAAATAGGATATCCAGCAAAAAAAAAAAAAAATTGTCATTTTTACTTAACTGTAACTATTTATATTTAAACAAAAAAAAGAAAAAAAAGAACCAGTATATTAAAAATAAAACTTGGCTATTCTAATTTGATAGCTCCAACTGAATGATGAAAAACTTGTACCTGAAGAATTGCATAATTGATTCTATTAAAAATTTAACTTTCTTCTGTTGAATTTTTTCTTTGGTAGTGGGGGACATTTACCCTATTTTTGGTGTCAAATGATTATCCATAGTCAATTTTACAAAAGATTTCTTGCTATACAAATATTTTGTGTCTCACTCTCTCTTTTTATTTATATATATACACACACACACACACACACACACACACACACACACACACACTTCCTTTGTTTAAATATGTTATATGAACTAGAACAGGAAAGAAATTTCTGTTAAACCTTTCAGTGAGTTTCACCTGGTATTGGATAAGTTATTCAATGTCAGATAGTAAAGGAATTTGCTGGAATTGCATTTATGTTCTGGGTAATTTTGATCATAGATTTTAACATCACATGGTAAAAATGACTTTACAGTCTAAAGGCATTTAAACCACTGAGTGTCTAGAGTGAAATAAATTTAACTGAGAATGGATTCCTTTTTTATGTAAATTCATTCCCTCTAAAACATTTAGTTTAGCAATAATAACATTGAACAAATTATTTTTACAGTCATAGTAACATGTATAATAAGCTTGATTAATCCACAACAAAATGTTGTCCATTTTCCTGTAACCTGATGCACTATATTTACATAAAATATGAAGAAACAATGACAATTATAATCCATAGATCTGACTATTGCAGACAGTAATAACTGCCTTTCTCCTTACTGACATTTTTTTCACAAAAATACTTTAGTGCTGCTTATGTTCAAATACAAATAATAAAGAATATTTTTCTTTAAATGATCTGGCAAATTGTAAAATGGGAAATTTACATTTTCTTAATCCTGCAGTTCATGTAGATATTTACTAAGCTTAGCATGAAGCCAAACTGGGAAAATTACTGGGTCAAGATTGTGTTTCACTAATCCTGCAATTGGTGATGGAAGGAAAGCTGCTTGTATGCTTTAAAAATTGGTATTCAAAATCTTAATTTTTATCAACTACTGATGCAAATGGAGGAAATGTACAACTGTTAGCCACAAGGCAGAGCTGTCATCATGCTTTCATTGTAGAAGAAAACCAAAATGGTAAATCAAGTATGTTTGATACAAGGTTTATCTCTAATGAAATTATTTACAGATTTAGAAAATTAGCCATTTGATGAAAACAAAATCATTTTATCTGAAAATTGTCTAATTTTCAATGTTCCAAATATTTAAGGTATGAATAATTTGAAATTGTCTTCAAACTTGTTTCTCTTAACTTTTAATTTGCTACAAACGGAATAATTTTAATGACTTTTTTTAAGAGAACCATAACTGAACCAATTTGTCCTGCTGAACCAATTTGCATAAAAATGGTTTTAGAAAATAAAGTTTTTCATTCATTCAGTTTACTGTTTTGATAATATTTTATCAATATAATGATGACATTTATAATTGCTTGTGTGTAATTTGATGCAAAATTTGGACAAGATATCAGTAACATTTTCTTGTTACCTCTTCTGTGTAGGAAAATTTAAGTAAATCTTTTTTATTTCTTGTACTCTAGAATTTTGTTGTCAAAGCCTCAAAGTTTTAATAAAAAATCAAATTTGTTACAATTGCTTGAAATTATATTTTTGCTTTTAGCTTACAAATATTTTAAAATTACAAATTGTTTATGGCACAAGTTATTCATATTTTTTGTATATTTTCCTTGGTCATCATAATGATGAATAAAAATTAATCTCAGATTTCAGTACTTAAAATATTAATGGCTTCTTAAAAGATTTAAATATTTGCTTAATTTGTTTATTCTATAACTTGGTTGTTATTGTTTCATAAGATTCAGATAAACTTTAGCTACCTACTTACACACACACTTGCGTGCACACTGAGTTATTCAGTTTGGGATTTTTATTTTTTTAATATTAATTCCAAAAGTTGGGCACAACCTGTTTTCTTGTAGCAATATTTAGCTTTGTAATTGCACTTATATACACAATGCCAACAAGCATGAAAGGGGTTTTGCTTTTTGGCTGCATGTATGAAAATTGTTGCTTTGCCTTGGGGGAAAGTGAAAGAAAAAAATGACAAATCAAGAAAAATAAAACCTATTATAAAGATTTTTTGTAGATTTATGTTTAAAGAGCAGCTGGTTTGATTGATTCTACAATTTTTTTCAATGTTTAATATATAAAATACTAATGCATGAAATTTAGTCTACACTTGTCTAACAGTTGTGTATGCATTCTACTGTTATTATTTTATAATACAGTCTTTTTTTTTTTCTTTTTTTTTTTTTTAAATATAGTTTGTGTCATTAGGCAACTTGCACTATTAAGAAATCTATCAGCTGTTCATCATATAGTATCCATTTTACTTTCCTAAACTGATTGGATTAGATATTCAGCTTTCAAAATTTTATGTTAGGTTTTATACTAAAAAAAACAAAATGTATCTTAGTATATAAAAACCAGCTGTTCTTAAAAAAAGTTTTTGTTAAAATGTAAAAATGTAAACTTTCTAATCAAATATTAAGTGGTTCAACTCGAAAAAATATGAATACTTTTCAAAAAGTTTTTGAGCTTTTTTTTTTTTTTTTTTTTTTTTTTTGGTGTGTGTATGTATAAAGTTCATTATCTTCTCAGTTTAAGTGCATAATACTAAGCCCTTTTTCCTTTATATCAATGTCTTGCTGCTGGCAATAAATTTTTTTTTTTTTTTTTTTATATCTTATTTTTAAGATTCCACATCAACTTACTCTACTGATATTTTTGTGATTGACTTCCATTTGAATTAAACTAAATTTCTGCCTTGTTTTCTTTTAGGCTGCTAATTTGTCAGGGTTGGATATATTTGCTGCTCAGCAATATCAACAACAGATGCTCCAACAGATAGCAGCCGCGGGCAGTTTCTCTGCTCCTGAGCCTCAACTGGTTTACCCACAATCTTCAGGAATCCTAGATGAAATTGGCAGGGAAAGGTTTGTTTATTAAATCTCTCATTATCAATAAAATTAGTTTTTTCATACAAAAAACATTTTAAAAATTTTCAGATCATA
Source organism: Acanthosepion pharaonis (assembly GCA_903632075.3). Taxonomy (NCBI): domain Eukaryota; kingdom Metazoa; phylum Mollusca; class Cephalopoda; order Sepiida; family Sepiidae; genus Acanthosepion; species Acanthosepion pharaonis. The sequence continues at coordinate 29,688 of CAHIKZ030000562.1, forward strand.
AATATTCTGTATTTTGTACAGATTGCTTTTTTCTTTTTTTCCTTTTCTTTTCTTTTCTTTTCTTTTTTCCTTTGCTTTTTTCCTTTTCTTTTCTTTTTTTTCTTTCTTTTTTCCTTTGCTTTTTTTCTTTTTTCCTTTTCTTTACTCCTTTTTTCTTTACTCCTTTTTTTCTTTTCTAGTTTTTTTTTTCTTTTCTAGTTTTTTTTTTCTTTTCTAGTTTTTTTTTTCTTTTCTAGTTTATTTTTTTCTTTTCTAGTTTATTTTTTTCTTTTCTAGTTTATCTTTTTCTTTTCTAGTTTATTTTTTTCTTTTCTAGTTTATCTTTTTCTTTTCTAGTTTATTTTTTTCTTTTCTAGTTTATCTTTTTCTTTTCTAGTTTATTTTTTTCTTTTCTAGTTTTTTTTTCTTGAAAATAACATTGGTTAAATGAATTTATACTGATTATTAGAAAAAAGAAAATCTTATCTCTTTAAGGGAAATATAATTAGAATCAAATATAAGAATTTAAAATTTTTTTGTTATGTATCTAGATACTTATAAGAATATCTTAAAATTATTTAAATATGACTATAAAGGAGATTATATAAGATTGTATTGATTAACCTAGTGTAATTGTTACTTTAGAGATTAAAAACTGCAATAACATAATTTATAGTAGATAAAATGAAGGGCTAACATTTTGCTTCTAATTTTGAGTCTTGTGATATATATTCATTAAATGTTAATTAAATCTTTATTAGTAGGTATCCCAAACTAAAATTTTATTTTCAATATATTTAAAAACTTTTAACTTAAAGAGCTTGACAAAACATAACAAAATGTTATCAAATTTATCTTGTTAGCTCAATGAGCAACCAAGTTATAACCATTCACAGTTGGTAGAATTTTCTGTCTTGTTTGCTATTGAGCCAGAAGCCAATTTTAACAGTGTATAACTGAAGATGCAGGCTTTGAACAAGTGAAAAGTCATTATAAATGTAATGTCATATAAGTCTTGAAATAAAAGAAAGATAATACTAGTGAAATTAGTAATTATTAGATTCCCATTAGTGAAAATTGTGTTCTCAAAAACGAAATTAGTTTTAAAAAACACACACAAGAACAATTCTGACTGCTCATGTTTCATTTCAACAGTTAATGCTTTGAAACTTCATCCTCTGATTCATAGTACAACAGATGAAGTTAATTTTTTTTCAGTTGTAAATCAATGAAAAAAAAAATCAATCATATTTACACAATGTAAAAACAACAAGAAGTGCAATTTGACAATAGGGGCAAAAACCTGTCACAAGTATACCATAGTGAACTTGTTATAAAAAAAAAAAAAGTATCCATTGGAAGTATATGCCTGGAACTTTGAAAGTTTACTAAATTTGGGATATCAAATTTAACAAAATGGCTCTTTTCTCTGTAATACAAATGCCTTTTGTTATAAATGTATTTAATATAGGAAAATTTTGTGAAATTATGCAATTTTTAACTAATCAAAAAAGGACTAATGACTAGAACTTCAGAAATTTGTTTCATGAAATGAATCATTGGCCAATATTTCAAACAAATGCTTATTGTAAAGCTTTAAACTCATTTATCATTAAAATGAAATAAATAAAAATGCATTTATTTGAACTGATGAAAAAGGCTTTCTGGACAGTTAAAATTGTCCTGCATTTTATCTTCTCATAATTATTTGCATTATGACTTCTTCTACAGCTAATTTTCCTGGAACACTCTATATTCTATCATCAAGTGTAAGTTGTATTATATCAAAGTCCCATCTAAAGACAAATGTTGACACCACTTGTGCAAATATCAATCTTATAATGGCCATCAAAAATAATTATGCTTTTGTTTGGAACTAAATTTTGATTACAGCACTGGATGAAGATGTAATATCAACAACTTGCTCAATGTATACTGTTTGGCCTTGGTGCTTGTAGCTGAAAGTCATTTGAAATATTTCTTCATCACAAGTACGAGAGTTTAATACTCAGATTCACTGAGTACATTTTCTTTCTTTCTTTTGTTCCTTTAGAAGAGAAGTTCCATTAAAAGTTATATTACTAATGTCTTATGTTCCTCACACAGTTTTTAACTTTATCAGCACACATTGCAACTAATTTGGTGTCTTCAGCCTGCTTCTTCCATTTAGAAGAAAACTACTTCTCAGGGCATAGCATTCATCATCCACTAAATAGAAGATTAAATTTAAATTTTATTAATCACCTGGACAGAGGTCTAACACTAATTAAAAAAAAAAAAAAAAAAAATGAACAGATACTCACTTTTTAAAAAAAAATGTTATGCTTATTAATTGTGGAAAATGACTTAAGAAAAAAATTGTGTGTTTGCAGAAGTTGAAGGGCTATAATTTTTTTTTTTTTTTTTTGAGAGAGAGAGAATGTAACAATTTCAATTTAACTTCTCGCATAGGACCTAATCCCTATAAGTAGTAAACAGATAATCATTAAAGAAAAAGGAAACTGATTACATTTTAAAAATTACTTAATTACATTTAAATTTTTTATGGTACCATCTTTCAAAGTTAAGTGAAAAGGTGTATCCAGTTTTTAGAGATATTGCCAGCTACAAATGTAAATGGAATGAACAACCTTCAGAAGGAAAATAGAACACTTAAAAATTTTAATGAGATTTTTTATGGACAAATGTGACTGAAATTTAAAAAACAAAAAATATATCCAGTTTATATATTTGTTTCTTATTTTATTTTTTTTTTTTTTTATTTTTTTTTTTTTAAGAAAATGCATAACAGCGAAGACAAAAGTGATTCAAGTGAGACAGTTTGGACAAAATAAAATGAATAAGTACTTTATACAGTTTTAAAATGCATCATTAAAGAAAATATAAGAAAAAGTAATATCCATTAATAAAGCAAGTATAATTTAACATGGGATTCAGCTGGTGATGTTCATTCACTCAGCAATACGAATTTTGATGCATCAGACCCAACAGGTTTGCACAAAATAAATGCAATATAATCTTTCTTGATTTGTGTGCACTTTGAGTTGTATGGACACAGATACAACTTAAATATGAAACATTGGAAGTGGTGCAATTTTTTTAAAAATTTTTTTATATTTTTTAAACATTAAATTTCTCTGGTATTTCATCCACTAAAGTTTTTAACTTAAAAATCATTGTGAAAGACAATTTCTAACCTTATTTTAGAAACACAAAATTGGTGAGCACCCTCTTTTCTTTAAGATTGGAGACACAACTCTGAGTGCAACAAGTTTGATAAAAAACGTTATTAATTTGTCAGTTTTGAAAATGTAAAAAAAAAAAAGGATTAGCCTATCAGTGAAATAGTGACATAATTTAATGAAACAGAAAAAAACTTATCACACACAAGAAAGAATTATCTTTATAAAGAGAAAAGATTAAATTTTGTATACATACTAATTTTATCAAAATAACCCCCAAAATAAATGAGATATCAGTAGTTGAAATCGAAGGAAATTTTATTTTGATGCATTTTTGCAGTGTAAAATGGCAATTTGGGATACCTAGTTTATTACTTTACCTTGTATTGTAACTCCTTATATAGTCTAATACATAGGGCAACTGTATTATTTGGTATAAGAAATTTTTCTTTAAGTGAAATGTAAAAAGTTAATTTCCTAACCCTAAAATGAACTATTACAAACTTATACCTAAAAAAAAATTCTGAATAAAAATGAACAAGAAATCAGAAATAGTTTCTAAGTTCTGAAAGAAAGAAATGTTGAAATGCTTAAAAGTTCATGAAAAAATTGTTAAAGATATTTAAATTTAGTACTTGAAAAATGCTTTAAGTACCAAATTTTAAAAATTGGTACTTGAAGCATTTTTGTCATTTTACTAAAAGTCTGCAGCAATCCGAAGACAGGATTATGAAATTAATTATATAAAAAAAGAAATATTGAACTTTTTAATTCACTATAATCACTTATCAATTACTGTTTGTTTTTTTTTTTTTCTATTTTTTTTTCTATTTTTTTTTTCTATTTTAAGTCACTGATTGAAATTTATCAAGAAAACTTTGAGATTTTATGTAAAATTTACATCAACTTTTATCTGAATTCCTTGATAAATTTCAAGCAATGATTGCTAAAATAAAATTAATTTTTAAATTTTTTAAATTGATTATAGGTATAAAGATATAAAATTATGTAAACTGTTTTTGTATATCAATAGGCATTAATTTTAAATATTTATCCATATCTTCTAAAATTAAAAAAAAAATTCTATACATAACTAAAGATTCAGCTATTAAAAAACCAAATATTCTTAATATTTTAGTTGCTAGTTCTTTTAAAAGTAAACTTATGACTGGTAATACTAAATTATTTTCAATACTGAATATGATTTTCTGTAAAAATATAGATTGATATTTCAAAGATAGTTTTATATACTTTTTTTTTTTTTTTTTTTTTAAGTGGCTTAATTCATATTTTTTTCTGGAATTAATTGTCTCAAGAGAGAAAAAGTGCTTTATTTACCAACCTTTTATTCATTTAAGTTTTCCCTTTGACAGTGAAAGTGATGGTCCTGCTCCTGCTGCAGCTGAAAAAACTCGTAGGAAATCTCGTATTAAAAGAAGACGGGGAGAAAAAGGTTTGAAACTGACTATTTTGAGTGTGGAGGCAGAAGGCCAAGAGGTAGAATGCCGGTTAGATATTGCCAACAAGAACTCTGTCACTTACAAATTCACCTTGGAAAATGATAAACCTGAGGAGATAGCTGAAAATTTGGTATGATTACTGTATTCATTAATTTTAATGGGTTAGATTGTAGATGTTTTAATAAGGAATTTTAATTGGTGATATCAATTAATAGTAATATCAATTGATGTTAAGTCCTAGTTTTATTTAGAAGTAAATGAAAATATTTTGTGTATTCTAAATCAGTTAAGAATTTAAAATGCATCACCAAAGTAAATTGGACATGAGTAAATCACTAAACTATTTAACTAAAGTACTGAGTGGAACTGGACCCTATATAGCAAACAGTTTTCTGTTGCCATTTTGTAAATGTTGATTCACCAGTCCCATGTGCCCATCACATTGTTTTAATTGTACAGTTGCTTTTCATTTTTCACTTAACAATTAGACAAAATGGTTTGTTTTTGCTAATTATCATTCTGTGCAAAGTATTATTTTTTTTTTTTTTTTATTTTTTTTTTTAAATAATTTTATTTACACCTTCAAAAATTTCTAAAGTATGATATACATTTTTTTCTTTAGGTTCTTGTTGATCTTTTACCTGAAGCTCAAGTTAATAATTTTATTGATTTGATGGAAGGAGCTATCAAATTAGTCAAACGTGATCCTTCAAGTGCTGTGTCCCTGTGTATAAGTGCTGCTAACACTCCAACTTCTAGTCCCTGTGTAACTCGAAAATCTCGACATTCTGCTGAAATGGATTCTGCAAAGGTAAGCATCCAATCTGATTTTTCATTTAAATTAAAAACGTTAGTTCTAATTAATCAAAATATTATTTCTAATATTGGACTTTTTTTATAAATTTAAAAGAAAACAATAATTGGATTGATGTGAACTATGGAATACAAAATAATTCCACTGAATTTTGTATTTCATAAAGGTTTTAATTAAATAAAAGCACCATTACTATTAAAATGTTTTCTTTCAAATTTTCCATTCCACCCCAGATATATTTTCATAATAATAATATGAATATAAAATGGACTGTTATACTGATTATTTTTTTTTTTTTATATAGAAGTCTCTCCACATACTATAGTTTTGTAAACGAATAAAGACTTAAGAACAAATGTAAAAGCATCTAAAGAGAAAATATTGTTTCTAATAAATCTTTAAATCAAATTCTTGTAATTCCACATGCTCCCATATTCTCTCTCTCTTTCTACATACATATATTCCTTCCCTCATTCTTTCTCTTCTGAAGAAAACCTCATCGATAATCAAGCAAAGAAAAAGACTGGTTAAACAACAAGTAAATGACTAAGGGTTTTTATCTGCGCTGCAACGCATGTGTGCAAGCCACTTTGTAGTTCTCTCTAGACTGTGGTACCCGTAGGTGCACGGTTCAGCACACATAGCTTTCTGGCACTGCATGCACCTTCTATTGATGCTGCTTCTCTCACAGACACTTTCCAAAACAGATATACTTGATGATATGCAGACACAGAATCTTTGCTTCTATTTAAATTTTTGGGAAGATTAAATTTGCTTTTATAAACTTCTTCACTGATGCTAATATATTTTTCTACAAAGTCAAATTCAATCTACTTTACAATAGTAAAAGTATTGAGATGGTTTAATTTTACATAAGCTTGTGGGGGGAAAAAACTATCCATAAGAATTGAGTTTTTAAGCAATATAAATTTTGCTTACTATATTTGATACTGTGCATGTATGGCACTATTTCTTTAACCTAACTTTTGCTTTTGCAAACTGTAACAATTTTAACAGTAACTGATAGGTGTGGTTTACCTACTGAGCCTTGCTATTTACAAAATAGTTTCATTATACTAAAGCTTCCCAATAAATTTGGATGAGGTATGTGTCTTAAGACCCTGAGTAATAATAAATGGAATATATCAAATAAAGAAAATGTATATAAATGAGATACAATCTAAATTAGTCATTGTTCTTGTTTTGAAAGTTTTTGTGGTTGCTACATTGCTATATCTATTATTATCCAAAAAATCACTTTGTCCTTTTTCCTTTTACAAACTACTATTTTTATCATATTGTGTTTCTGAATAATTAAATGTCAGTACATATATTTGATCAATCTGATAACTATTAATTTCATTATACAGTTTAATACAGTTTTACTTTCTTATACTTAGAGGAGAGACTTTTTTGAAAGGTCCATAACAATGAGACAAATTCTTCCAAAATAAATAAGAATGAAATTTTAAAATTTTTAAGGTCTGCTTCTGTATTTATGAAAAAGAGGTATATTTTATGAATATTTTTTGTACTTTACTCCCATCTTTTGAGCTTTTGAGCCTGTTGTATTTTAACGTCAACTATTATTCTGAATGTATTTAGAAAGTTGAATGTAGAAAATGACCTACATGATGGAAGCTCAAAAGCTTGTACCAACTTTAAATGTATACATTACATGTTGTTGCACTTTAAATGTGAAATGTGAACAATATCCTGATGAAAGTAATAAAGATGTAGTAAAAGATAAACTTATAATACTGTATTCTAAATTAGATTATCTTGTCATTCTTCAGGTGCTTTCATATTTAAAAATATCCAAGATTCTTTTAATTTTTAATGTTAGAATTGGAAACAATTACTTAAAATCATCTTCTCTTTTAAAATATTTTTATTTATTTATTTTAGCTTGTAGTTTTTGCCTTATTTATCTTTACTGTATTAAAATGCTCAACAATTGCTAAAAAAATCCATTTTAAAGTGCCAATTTCAATAGTTCAAGAACTTTAGCATGTTAGGCGAAGCTGCCTTCTTTAAATATTCTAATGATTTAGCTTTATGATAATGATTTAGTTAATTGGTTAAACCACACCTGTCTTTTTTTTTCTTTACTTTTTCTTAAAAATATAAAATTTTCTTAAATTATGCTTTGAAGGTAGCTTATGCGTTGAGTTGTCAGCATCATACAAAAATAAATTTCTGAGCATTTATGTCTGATTTTGATTATTTTTATTATTTTTTTTATTTCTAATCACTTTACATGCTTTTTAATTTTTTCCAATAATTTTTCTCCAAAAATTGTAAATTTGAGTTGAAACTTGGTATGGCCATTCACCTTGAATATTTCTCCTGGTTTGAAATTCCTGCTTTTTTCCATATGCTGCAAAGTAAATTTCTTTTTGCTTCAAATTGATGCCAAACTTGATAAAGTTATGTGTAAAATTTAAAGAGCACCTATTTATTATTTACAGACTTAAAACTTTCAATGATATTGACAACTATGTTTAGAAGTTAAAGCATGTTACAAATTAAATCAGTACTTGTACTGTATTCCATAATCTCATTAAAGATATTCTTTTACTGTGTTTACATTTACTTATTTTAGTAATTAAAATATATTTTCTGTGAATAATGAATCCAATTTTACTAGTAACTCGAATATGTGCTTTCAAGATTGACTTTAATTTTATGAATATTCGAGGGATCTAAATGCAGGTCAAAAAACTTTTTATCATTTTATTAATTTATTAGTAATACATTCTTGTCATATTTGGAAGTTATTTATTGGTTATTTAAATATACTTTGTGTTTATTTGAATATGGCGGTGTTGAAAAAATATTGCCACTTAATGTTATTGCTAGTTGTTGAATAATACAATTTTAAATTGCACTATACCATGTAGCTTTAAAGAATTATAGTTATATCTTGATAAATTTTCCATTGTTACTTTTACTAAACAATCAATTATCCTAAAATTTGGACAGGGCAATATCTCGAGGTTAAAATAATATCATAATTAAATAATAATAATAATAATACAGTCTTTGATTATTTAGAAAATTTACTTTTTTGCGTAAAATATTTGACAATGTTTTTGAAATGAGAATTTACTTCAGTCTAACTAAAATTATTACTTCCTATTAATGTTATTACCATTCATATGGTTGATCGCAATTGAAAGCATTTGTTATTCTGAATATAAAATCTAATTGTTTTAGAATGATTCATACATGTGTGTGCTTCTTAATAGTGTTAATCCTTTCTAATTTAAATTTGTACATCATACTTCACTTTAGAATTAGGATTATTTCTTACCACACTAAATAAAGCTATTGGGTTAGTGCATAATTATCAGGCATTTTTAAACAATATTTATTATGAAAAAAGAAACAACAATTCAACAATAACATTTTTAAATGATTATTCCAGAATGTAGTCACCATCCACTTCAATAACTGTTTCCCATTTGCTTGGAAGATGGTTGATTCCAAGGGCAAAGAAGTTTTGACATTGGCGACCAAGTTATCCAAATTGGCATAAACTATGTTCACCTGCCAATTTTTTTTGCGATCGATTCACTTGGTACTCCGTAGGTGCTTCTGTGGGAGAATATGGTGGATATGGAGGCAGTTACCAGCTATTATTGGTGATACATTCAAGAACACGGCACTCAACATGTGGACATGCATTATCGTGGTTGAAAACATGGTTCTTTTTGTGCAATCCTTTCATCTTGATTGCAGAATGAAGGCAGTTAAGTTGATCCAGATAGACATCACTGTTGATGTTGAATTGCTGCTTTTGTCTGGAATCTGCCACTGTTGAAGCTAATCATCATCATTCCACCAATAACAACTCCTGTTTGAGATGATTTCCCAATGGATGATTCTGCTTCTGTCCCACCAAACACACCACATTGTCTTCATACAGCACATGTTTTTCGGTATTCCTTTCGCTGAAACTCCTGGTGAAATGCAGCCCTTTCTTTTGACGTTTCTCAAGAGAAGCCATGATTCATCCCCAGTGACAAGATTCTTTAAAAATGGTGTTTGTTCATTTTGATGCAGCAAATCAGTGAAGATTTATTGTTGTTGGAGAGTTTGTGAAGGATCCATCCAGCCAATTTCCATACCGTTCCGAGCTTTTTGAGACAATGGACGATAGCTGAATGGTCCACATTGAAGTCTTCAGCCAGTATTTGAATTGTCAAGCTTTTGTTTCCTTCCATGGCTGCCAAAAGTGCCTTATTGAAATCTGATGGCCGACCTCTTCCTGGCTTGTCACCAGATTTAAAATGGGCAAAACATTCCCTGCATCAACTTTCGCTGATTGGTCCTTTGCCAAAAAGTTTATCAAGATCATGAAATGACTGTGCTGCTTTCCATCTTTTTTCGAAGTGATAAAGCATGATATTAGGAATATGAGTATGATTGACACATTTTTATAACCCAAAAATAAATGTTTTTATTAAAAAAAAAAAAAAAAGTAAACAAAACAGCAATTTTTATTAACTAATAACTCACCTACAAAAACGCCTGATAATTATGCACCAACACAATATTATAAATATATTATTTGTAGTTGACAAATATAGGGTTATATAAAATTTGCAAATTAACTTTCATGTCTTTTTTTCTTTTTCAATAACAACAACACAACAATAATTCATAGAAATGTATGTTTAAAAAAAAGATGTATCTATAGTTTTTCTTCAATTTTTTTTTCCCCCCTTTTTTTTCTTCTTTCTAGAAACTCCACTTTGAACAGTCTGACAGTCACAAAGGCTCTGAAGGATGTGATAAAGAATTGGAATCTAAGAAAACAGTGCTTTCAAATGAACAGGAGTCTGTTGTTGAAACCAAGAAGAAGCGGTTTGTAGTTAGTAAAGTTCAAGAATCCTTTCCATTGGAAAAAAAGCCAACTGAAGATGATGAAGATGGTAGATCAACGGCAGAATCTGTCTCTATTGAAAATCCTGAAAATGCTTACGAAGGTCCTGATGTGTCAGGACCAGCAAAAACTATGATTTCTGAATCTGAGGCATACCAAGATTATGAAAGGCTCTCTAGGTCCCATTCATTACCTTCCAATGTCCCTATGGATCTGAATGATTTACAAGAAAAACTCTCTCAGCTGACTGCAACCCAAAAAGCTAGCAATGGTACATTGTCTACAGCTGGTGCCACTCCTAACTCTATGGCAGCTGAGGTGGGTCACTTAAATATATTCTTACAGAATACTCCAATCACTACAACGCCAATGTCTGATGTAAGCAGTGTATCAGGGTTAGACATGCAAGGCAAACAGGATCAGCTGACTCCTGACCAACACCAACTTCCAAACACACTTCCTCAGCAGTTACATGCACAGCACCCAATGCAACAAGCACATTCTCACTTGACTATGAAGACACTTTCACAACAGGTAATTGTTGATTTATACTTAGTAAATTCTGTGTGTGATTCTTTAGTGAGTGAGTTTTTTTATTTATTTAAGCCGATTCACTCCATTTATGACTGATTATCAACACTTATTAAAAACAAGATAGGTTAAATTTATAGAAAAACGAACTATTATTTTCAATGCTTCTTGACATCATATTATAGCACCCTTAAAAAATTTATTTTGTAAAATAATCTAAAAAATTAAATTAATAGATTCACTGAAATTGACTAATTTGAAATATTTTCAAACACATTTTGCTATTATTGATTTTTATCTTAATAAAATTTATGAGCTTAACATGAGAAAATCAGTGCCTATATTCTCATCTGAATATAAAGTAAAATAAAAATAGCGAATTTTTCCTACTTTCAAGCTTTATATTTTATTTTCTCATATTCATAGTCAGATGTAACTAATTTATGGGTAATTAAAACAAAGTCCTTGTATAAAATATGTTGTATATTTAACATGCATGAATAAACTTGAAATATACTTCTTCCATATGTCCTAAGATTCAGTTAAATGAAATATGTTGTACATGTTTAGATAATAAAAAGCTCTCATAATTGCTATTTAATATCTCACTTTTTGGGATATTTTTGTAAAAGCATCTCGTAAATTTTATTTTCTTGTGCTTTTCTATATTAATGTGTTTTTAAAATTTACTTAAGCTTACATATCTTTTTTTTCCTCTAGCACTAAAGCTAACTTAAAAAAATGTATTAAACAATATACCTGTATCTTCAAATTTTTGCTTTTCTCAAATGTTTTGCTACAAAATTTTTTTTATAACTATAATCTTGCATCTGTCATTTTTTTGGTTTTGATTTTTCTTGTTTTATACATTCATAACTTGAAACCAAATCTTAAAAATAAAATTAAAATTATTTAGGAGTATACATTTGTTTTTACATGCAAATACACACAATTAGTTATAAGCAAATTCCTAGACATAATGCAAATGTGAACTTAAAAGTCCAATGAAATTAAAAGGTTTACTTCAGTTGTTTAGTATTCAACATGGCCACCTCGAGGTGGTGTAATGGTTAGCAAGCTTGTCTTGCTAGAACAATTATGACTGACTAGTGAGTTTGATCCTCACTGGGTGCCCCATACTTTCGGCTTTGTGCCACATCTGAGCTATGCTTAGAAAATGACTACTTCAGGCGTTTAGTATTCAACTTAAAGTCCCTTCATTAATGATTACAGCTTGGCTGCTCAAATATTACCTGAGTGCAAAAGTTTCCAGTGTTTTTTTTGTTTTGTTTTTCCTTAGACTGTTTTCTGTTTTGTATTCAGCACTGGGATGTCAGCAAATATAAAAGTCATGTGTAATAAAATTATTTAAGAATCTTGATTATTTCATCTTATAAAAACACCTGATTGAAAATAATGACAAATTAATCAAACTAATTCATGTTACATACTTAATAGTTGTAGAATAAATATAAATGTGACCGGAGCATTGTGAAAAATAAATGTAAGAAATTAAATAATAATAATAATGCTTCATCTATGAAATTACAAACTTCTAACATGTATAGCCTTGCTATTTGAATCGGGATGTTTATCCTAGTTGTTATACTCACTACATTTCAGCTGTTGTACTCTCCATTCTTCTTGAGGTGTCTCATCATTGTCAGTAACCTTAGTAATTTTGAAGTGAACCCTTTATTTAATCTACAGGTTTGATTGTTTTCCATTCACTTCCACTATTTAAGGGACATTTCATATCAGTTAATACACACAAGTCTTATTCAACTTTGTGTTGCATGTCCATTTCTTCCACTGAACCAGAGTATGCGACTTTACAGCATGACCAGATTTTGGGATAGAATTCACAACTGCCAAGGAACCAGATATAATTTAATCAACTAATTGATATGTCATTTGAATATATCTGGTTCCCTAGCAGTTGTGGATTCAATCCCTAAGTACTGAAAAATCCTATATGATGGGTCAGTGGAAGAAATGGACAAAGACCAATAGACTAGCGAGAATTAACTGATAAAAGAATCTGCCCATGGATTGAATAAAGGCCAAAAATTCAATAGCTGAAATATTGAACATAACAACTAAGATTGGCATGTTAGTCTGAATAAGTCGGAAGGAATTTTGGGAAAATTGTATTTTAGTATAATTCCGCATGTCAAATTCTAATATAAATTGTATATTCCAGTGTATTTATCTATGACCAAAATACTGAAAAATCTCTTCATATAGAACAATGTTTTGTTAAATTGTAGGTTTAATAAAATTTTGTCTTTCATTATACTTGTCTAGCTGGTTATGAGTAGAGCAAAGTCAAATCTCATCCTTTTAACTAGTGGCAGATTTAACAATTGCAAATGTTCACTGTTTACTAAGAGTTGTATTTAGTTGTTTTTATAGATCAGTGCTTCTCCTTTTTACTATTGTTTTGCCTTACCAACTGTATGCTATTCAAGGATTAAAATCTTCACATGATTTTTGAGTTAGTATGTTTTTAGTATGAGTTTCATACCCCTTCAGTGTAGGGGTTATGTATAACTGTTTTTGTTTATTCATTGACCAACCAACCAGAGTATTTTAAATATTTTTAATTTTATTTATTGTTGGTAATATTTATATTTTGATCTTTGCAGGTTCATCAACAAATGCTTAACAGTTTGCAGTCACAAGACCCTAGCCAATTACCTCACATTCCCCAGACACCAGCAACTTCTGCAGCTTATACAACTCATGATCCAAATGTGCAACACACTGCTCATACTCAACTGCCTCCATCTGCCTATACACAACACATTCCTACCAGCCAGCAACAGTATTTTCTGCAACAGCAACAACTGCTTCAGTATCCTGGACTACTTTTTCCTTATTTGTATGCCACTGATCCTTTCATGCATATACGCATGCAACACATTCTTCAAATGTGCAAAACAATGGAACAAGTTCAAATGCAGCAGACTGGTCAGATTCCAATGATGGCAAATTTGTTTCCACCAATGTATTCATTCCTTCAGACCAACATTGCAAGTATGCCAACTTCTGATATACCTGCTGGTGTCAGCCAACCATCACCACCTCAGTCACCTTCTCAGAGTCAGCCAGAAAATGATGCCTCAGCCCATCAACATGGCCATGTGAGTCATTTGTCAGAACAAGAGTCCCATGAAATCCTTGAGATGAAAACACCAACTGATCTTGCTAACCTTGAACAGGCCTTGATTGAGAAATTACACATTCACAAAAAAGACCCGAGCCTCCTGGGTTCATACCAAGCAACTTCTTCAACCTCCTCCATGACAACTGGAACTGGTGGCTCTGAATATGACTACCAACAATCACTGACCATTGAATCCAGAGATGAATTGGCTGATCATGTACCAGTAAGTGAAGTGGGATTCCATGAAGAATCTCTATGTGGCCATGAGCACCAGCAATCAGCACCTGCAGATTCTGCTGCACAGCTATCAGCTTCAGGCGCTACTCTACCAGCAGATGCTAGCAGCACTGAGGATCAGAGTATGCAGAGTAAGAAGTCACGATTTGTGGTCAGCACTGTGAGAGAAGATCCAATCACACCAAATCCTTCTGAGGAGAGTAGCCCAGCTATGGTAGAATCTCCTCAAGCACTTCTTGAAGACAACATGCATTCCAGTGGTCAGCGATTCCACACTACCAAGAAGGGCCGGTTCCATGTTACATCAATGCAGGATAGCCTGCCAACTGCTGCTTCTAGCTTTACTAACACTGCTCCTCCTCCCTCTCAAATGCCACCTGATGTTAACGGCTTAAGGGTCTGTACTTCTACTGCTCAAATGGCTGAGGTAAATGGTTCTCTTGCTTCAATTTTTGATTCTGTACCTAATAAACCTATTCTTTCTCCTAGATCTGGTGATGGTGCTAATCCTGATAAGTTCTCTGGTTCTCCACATTACCTTTTACCGCCAGTCCTATCTCTACCTGAAGATGAGCTTGATAGCACTGATTCTCCTCATCCCTTTAGGTCTCCCATTAATAATCTAACAATTAGCACTGACTCTGATTCTCTCTATCCTTGTAGTCTTCCCCTACCTCTTAATCTATTAGATTCTAGATTATCTGTTCCAATAGAATGTGCTACACAAACATCTCCTGAGATTCCTTTATATCGAAGATATAGCAAAGTCTTCTCGGATGATGATTCTACCAAAGAGGTATCTATTTTAGTACGACGTTTTCTATTTCATTTGGTACTTATATTTTCTCTTTCAATCTCTCTTACCTATGGTTTTTAAAAACTATTTTAAGTTATCTGTTTATAGGTATACTATCTTTTTTTATTATAAAAAAAAAAACAAACTTATTTACATAATATTTCTTACATTTTAATTTTTTACATAATAAATCTTTGTTTTGTGTAGCAATTGTCAAAAAATTAACATTTATAGTATCTGTCTATATTTCTGAGATGAGGTACACTATTTACATTATTTGGACTATTGTCCACATAAAATAATATGGCGACAAAGATGAGGACAATAGTCTGAATAATGTAACATTTATAGTTACTGTAAAAAAAGATGGCTTCTTAAATTCAGTTTGGGTATTAAAACTTTGTAGTGCACCTGAAGTGAAATGTTAATATTTTTTTTATTATTGCATTTGATTGTATCTTGGACTTCAATGCTACACTGCAAACAAAAAGGGGAAAAAAATTAATTAATTTCATCATTTGCACTAAAATATTTGTAATTCAAATCAGGTAATGATTTTACTTTCGCAATATTAAATGACTAAAATTCTATTCTCTCTGTATTTAAACTATTTAAAGTCATATTTCTTATAGCTGATAATGGCTAAAGCAGATGATTTCTATTTTTTTTTATTGATGCAGTTATTAAATTTAATTTTTTGATAAAACTATTTGTAGTATTTTATAAAAAATTCAGTGAATATCAGCCATATTGGTTTATGAAGCAGGAAGTATTACTAAACTATTAATGTTGTGTAGAGTTCAGTAAATATCTTAGTTTTCTATTCAGCTCTCTTGCTGAATATTTTTCTTTTAAATCTATTTAGAATGGAATGAAATAATGATTGTCACAATTGGAGTTTATTCAATTAACAAAAAAAATTAAATCTAGTCTTTAATATTAGACATAAGTTATCATCCAGTTGTAAGTTTTTATTCATTTATTTGATTTTTAATAACACCTGCAAACAGAAACCAAAGATTAACTGCTATATTGTATAGTAATCTAATGAAAACTTTGTACAGTTATTTAACACAACATCTTAACACATTATGAAATGGACAAAGTCCGACAATTATTTTAAATATTTGTATATATAAAAAGAATGTATAAACATAAAAATGTCTAAAAATAACATCTTAACCCATTTACAGTGGATGGTAGAAATTATCCATTATTGTAATTCAACTGAAAATTTCCTATTTCTGCATTGTTTGTTTGAAGACTTTTTCAAAGGAAATGTCTTAAGTTAGTACAACTGAAAAATTAAAGTAACATTCAACTTCTGAGTGCAGTTTATGTGAAAAAAAATACACTTTATACTCTAATTTAAAAACTTTATCCATTGATATAAATTTCTTTATTATTAATAATAATATACCTCCCCCTCCTCCCTTCTATTTTGTACTGTTCAACAAAAACGGGATTTTTTTTCTTGAGTTCATGGTTTGGATCATAAATTACATTTTTCTCAAATTAGTTAATACTTTTGTTGTCCTGAAGTATTTTGTTTACAAAGTAATGAAAAAATAAAAAATTAATAAATTCCGTAATTTGTAGGATGTCTACCCTTCTGAAGATCAGCGAAATCTCATCAGACTAGAAAATGATGAAGAATACAGGGACCTAATTATGAGGTAGGTGTTTGTGTATACTTCAGAATCTTTCAATTATCTACATAAAATGCAGGAATATGGCTCTTGCTGATTTTTGTACCTGTTTTTGATAATCTTATCAATTTACAGACTTGCACCATGAAGATTAGAATTAGTATCTATTTAAAAATATTTTCAATCTTAGACATTGACTTTCTACATTTTTTAAATTATAAATTGTGAAAAAATTTTGAATATCATTTTTCAGACATGCACACACACACACACACACACACACAATTTGACAGCTAGCTTGTCAAATTCTAAACAAATCACTGCCAAATTACTTATATTACATTTAATTCCTATTAACCAACCACTATTTAAATAGAAACCTAAACATCAATGGCTGTTGGCTATAAACTATTGGTCCATTGTCCTACACGTTTGAATCGTTTGACACGTATTCAGCTAGGTGTATTCAGCTGCATGTAAAATGTTAATGATTCTCTTTTCTCAAATATAACAGAAAGGCAGTAATTATTTTGTATTATATTTTTAGGCTTGTTAATACAAAAGCTAAATTTAAAATAGATGTATTGACTAAAAAATAAATTACTTACCAACAAAGAGGAAATAGCAACGGACTTGTTACTTGGTTTATAGGGTTTGACAATTGGTTATAATCTAATCATGGTTATTACTAGAGTATTTGCATAATTTTCAATGTTAGATTAAGCTAAAATGTGTATGATTATTTTTATATTTACTTTACATTTAGCTTAGCACAAGTCATAATGAAAAGAATGATTACAACTTAAAACTGAAAACACTAAAAGTAATATAATTTACTATTTTAACGTATGTCATAATCACATCTGAAATATTTTTGTGATTGAAGAAAAATATAACTTTTATGCTATATTTACAAGCATTTGATCTAAGTGGTACTAGGTTGAGTCAAAAAGTTTTTTTTTTTTTGTTTTTTTTTTTCTTTTCTTCTTCAAGCTTTAATAGTTCAAATTACATACAAAAAGTGTTGTTTATTCATCAAAATCTATCCCCATCATATTTTGTCTGTTGCCATTGTTGTGCTAGAAGTTCAATTCCATGCTTTTATCATTTGGCTGGTTTAGAGGCAAAATACTTCCTGTATCCATTTTCAACTTCAGCCACATTGTTGTCTGATGGTGCAAGGTCTGGACTGTAGACAGGTGAGTGCGCAGCACTTCCAATTTCTCAAGTTTGCACTTGGTCACATTGGCAGTGTGTGCTGTGGCATTGTCATGCTGTTGGAGTGTGTGTCTTCGATTGACCAATACTCGCTGCAGTTGTTGAACATAAAGGTCAGTGTTCACAGCATGCCCATCTGGGACAAGCTCAAAGTGCAACACACTCGAAATTCCACCAAATGCACATTATGACCTGTTCAAACTGCCTTTGTTTTACAACAGGTTTTGAAGCATGGCTAGAACAAAGCCACAGATTTCTTTTATTAGGATTACGAAAATAGATCCATTTTTCATCCCCAGTTACATTTCCACACCAAAAATGGGCATCTTGAAGATTTTCCAGCATTTGTTTGCAAATGTTCATACTTCATTAAGTCTGGTCATTGGTCAGTTCATGAAGAACTACTTGACAGCATCTGTTCACAAAGCTGGGTTTATGGAGGTGTCAATTGATAGTGCTTTGTGAAGGATCAAGTTTTGTCAACAATGTAAGAGTGCTTGTGCTTGGCTGTTCAACCATTTTAAGCGAGGCCTCATCTTCCACAACAGGTCACACTGACCACGTTTGTCTTTTACCTTCCTTAAATGTCTGAACCAGTTTTGTGCCATGTTCATTGACAGTTTCTGGGCCTTCCATATCTTCCAAATTTCTTTTCCACTATTCTTGCACTCAGTCTCTTTTTCAATAGGTAGTGTAAAATAGCTATAATTGCAATGTTTTCACCACACATCATAGCTGTAAAATAAAGAATAAACAATGTTTATATGTTGTATATGAAAATAAAGAATAAACAATGTTTATATGTTGTATATGAAAATAAAGAATAAACAATGTTTATATGTTGTATATGAAAATAAAGAATAAACAATGTTTATATGTTGTATATGAAAATAAAGAATAAACAATTCAGCAATGATTGGACAAGTTGTCTCAAATTAATGATATAACTCGTAGATAAAATTGCTAAAAATCATCGGTGAAAATCAAAAAAACTTTTGACTCAACCTGCTATAATTATGAATGATCAGATCAAACTTATTTTAGATTGACATGGATTAGTTTTTGAAGTGAGAAAGCAAAAAAAGAAAAAGTTATTTTGGTTTCTTGCAATTAAATTTTCATGAAAATGAATAGTTTTCTGTTTTTAAGATTAGAGATTTTACTATCCAAAATACTTTTAAAATATTGTGCATTTAAATGCAAACCAAGATTTTAAATATTTATTTTGAATCATATGGTAGAAATTCTTTATTTAATGAAGTGATTTTCTCAATTTTAAAGCTGTTCAAATCTATTTAAGAAAGGTTTGTAATTTGAGTTTGCTATCAGTTTGTACTCTGTGGACTGATTTAATTATATTTAAACTGTAAAAATGTATGAAGGCTCTCATAGCTTCTTTTTTTTTCTCTTAATCTCCATAGCCTTTTGAACAAAATACTGAAATTTGGGACACCAAAATATTTTAAATCAAAATTTTTAGTTTTAGTTCTCTTATCTCTTATTAGGTTTTAAATAAAATTTGATGCCTTTAAAAAATTATTATTGGACTATCCTTTGCTTAAATATAAATTTTGTAAGTTTTTGATAGGTCAAATGTTACTTTTGTATCATTTCAGTGAAACTTAAAACATTACTTGTGAACACATTGAATTAAAGATATATTCTAACATATAATACCTCTTAATAATTTTAAAAATTTTGTATTTAAATATTGTCTTTATTTGGGGTGAATTGAGCATCTCTTTAAAAGTAATGTTACATTATAGTTGTAATTATAAAGACCAATTTTTCCCCTCTAGATTACTTTGGGGCTGAGAACATGTGCAGATAATCAATTGTTTCTAGCAGGGGTCACCAAACTATGGCCTGTGATGTCAGTTCATCTGGCCTGCCACCACACTGTACCTCAAATGAGCTAAAATATAATTATTTATTTAGAACTATCAATAGTGTAGTTAAATTTACTATGTAGAAAAAATTAAAATAAATGTAAGTAAAAATGCCAGAATTTGGCCAATCAGATTTTACCATCTGACAGTAAGAAAAGTTTTTAGGAAAAGCAGTGAAATAAGAAATTCAGCGACTTTTGACATCTGAGCACATTTTGTGTAAGTACCTGCAATAAAGTTTTTAAGTAAAGTGATAGACATTGAAGAAATTTGCCTTTGGTATAGCATCAGTGTTTGGAACAATTTATTTAAAAAAAAAAAAAATGAAGTGTGTAAAGTCAGCACATTGAATGAGGTTGACTTAACATTTGAAAGCAAATCTCACTAAACTTTTTTGTTGCTTAGTTTGTGAGATTCGGATATGTGTGCACCGAGTTTGATATAACTATTTTATTGCTAAAGTCGCTTTCTTTGATAACTTTTTGGTAAATAATTGTTTGTTGCTTTTATTTTTTGTGTATTCAGTGAAAAAAAAATGATTATCTGGCCCCCAATGGAAAAAGTTTGGTGACTCCCCCCCAAAGGTTTAAAGGAATAAACTTAATTTTTTTTTTTTTTTAATTAAAGCTAATTAAATATATAATACTAAACCTCAACTTTAATACAAATAGCTTTGTAATTGGTCAAAATAGATGTTTAATGTATGCTCAGCCATTCATAGTTTTTAATATATTTTTCTAGTTACCAATTGTATTTCTATCAAAGAATATTTGTTTGGGAAGGCTTATTTAGACAAGTTCCTTTAGAAATGGCACCAATTTGTCCTGTTCATTTTTTTTTTTTTTTTTTTTTTTTTTTTTTTTGTGGCCACTTTCTTTATTTGAATTTTTTTTTTTTTTTTTGTTTTTTTACTTCATTTTTTAGACAAAAAAGAGAACTGGATGAGATCCAGTTAAAGCACAAGAAGGAGGTGGAGAATTTTTTGCATAAACGAGGGATACATGTTGAGGATTTCATCAAGCATGTGAGCAATGGACCAATGTTGAGCCCTATCCCAGTAACCACTCTGCAGACTGTCCCAGGCACATTGGTGTCACCTTTACCAGTTGGAAACACAAATATTTCTCAAATGGCTGTGAATGTACAAAAAAGTGAGGAACTGTTTCCAACAGTTTCAAATGGAATACCTGGAGACCTTATCAAATATATGGAAAGTTTAAACAAACAGTCAAGAAATCTCTCACCAGATGTACAGGGGTCATGCAGGTCTGCATCGCCGTACACTTTCAGGTCACCAGTTCAGTCTTTGTCTGAGGTTAATGTTGAGTCTTCTTCATCCAATTTGGAGGCATCGACAAAAACAGCACAATCTTCTTTGCATGAAGGGGACATTAATAGCCATAGTACTAGTAGTAGTATTAGTTATAAAGCTTCTCAGAAAGATCACTTGTCTGATCCTCCATCAGAACACATGGAATCTAGTTCCCCTGTCCATTGGTCTTCTGGGCATAGTGACTCTGATTCTCATCAACAGGGAAATCAGAATCACTCTTATCAACAGACTGATGAACACAGTAGCCAGGCACATTACAATCGGCCAGTATTAAATAGGATTCCATTTCTTCGCCAACCTTCTCTGTTGCAAGGCTGGCAGTATCCAAATTTAAATCTTGTTCCCACTGGGTCAACACCCCCTAAATCAACTCTAACAGATCATCTGTTCAAAAAAAGTATGTTCCAAATTGCTCAGGAACAGCACCAAAAACCGCCTCCACAAGACGAGGCTTCAGGAACAGCAGTAACTAAGTCATCGGACCCAAAGACTGATAATCCAAGTAAAATGTGATGCTACCACCACGTCTTTCCATTTTCTTCTTGAATAATTGTAAATAATTTTTACAAAGAGTACATTGTGATATTTACTGCAAGAACTTAAAAAGACAAAAATATGTAATCAGTGGATACTGTTTCCATATGGTTATCTTTAAAAAAGAAAAAAAAGAAAAAAGGGATTCTACTATAGAAAGGGGGAAAAAATGTTTGCTTTGTGCAGTATTTCTTTGTTTCTTCTCGTACTTTGAATTGAGAAGGAGGGGGAAAAATTTTCTTTTTCACTGTTCCCTAAATTTCTGGGGCTTGCATGTGGTGCTGGTAGGTGTCTTACAATCTGGCTGCCTTCTGCAATTAATCAGCTAGAATGCTGTCTAGTCCTTAACAACAAAAAGAATTTTAAAGCACAAGTAATAAATTAGCAGCATTTGTTTTTTAAGGTTTATCTTGGTTAATCCAAAACCTGACATGATTGTCAGCATACTTGCCATCCATACTGTCTGTTGAAAGGCTTGATAGTATTGTTTTTAATGCCTTAAATATCCATGCTATTTTATTTTTTTTATTTATTTATTTTTTTTAAATTATTTCCATTCCCAGCAGATTTTTTTTGCTTTGTTTTTTTACCTATCTATACATACATAGTTTTTTTATCTATCTATACATACATACACACACGCACACACATTGCAAAATAATTCCTGTGCTAATATTTCAAAGCTCTAAAACAATTGTTACTTTTCTCACACAAACACATATTTATGAAGAAAAACCTGTAAGTTTAGTATGTGAATTAATTGTTAGTATTGTAATCAATTGAATGCTCTTTGTATTGGTTCCATCCTTGCTTGATATTGTCAACCTATGCAAGCTTAAACATTTATCGGTGACACTATCTAATGTCTTGATATGCTGATTTTAATCAAGATAGAATGTTCACTTGTTTGTATCAAGTAATAACAGTATACACTTCTCTATTTTCACAATAAATCCAACTTGTGTAGAAAGAAAATTGTTCCTGTGAATTCAGTATTTCCCATAATTTTTCTGTTTTGTATGAGCTTTGCTCCAAGCCAGGATTTTCTTGCATAAAACTTTACTATAGTTTCTGTATTTTGAGGAAAAAAATTGAATTAGTCTATTACAGAACAGTGTTTGATCTATTGTTTAAAAAGAAAAAAATCTTTTATTAATTTGAAACTTTTGCAAAATACCTTTGCCTTGAAAAAAAACAAAAACAGTTTGAGGGATTGATATATTTCTCTGCTAGTTAAGAGTGTACATTGTCTCAAATTTACTTGCTACTAAGCTGGTAATATCTATCTAGTCTTGTTAATGGGCTAAATTCTGCATTTCTAGTGATAGTTGATTAATTGCGTCCTTCCACATTTTTCCCATTAAAAACATGCTGGAATTGCTCAAGGCAGCTATATTGGAAGTAATATAAACTGACTTCATATTGAACCAACATCTGAAAGATGGTAATTCACAATAAAGGGGGTTAGAAATTAAAGTTTTTATTTTATTTTTTTTTTATTTTTTTTTTATTTTTTTTTTCTTCGCAGGTTTCCATTATGTTCAAAAAAAAAAATTAAACAGATATAGGAAAATTGTGAAAAACTTATCCAGTTTTTCTAATGGCCTACTTAGATATTATAATTTTTGTTCTAGACCAGGCCTAGGAGACTTTCCTGTGGATAAAAAGTACTTTGGCATCTATTTATCATTCTCAAGTGATGTTTTATATGAGCTCCTGTCTTCACTGCACATAATCTTACATCCATTTTTGCTGTCCATGGTGCTAAAAGTCACTCCAACATACTGCAGGAGCATGATACTGTCACTTATTTATTTATTTATTTTATTTATTTTTCCTTTCTTCTTCTTCTTTTTTTTTTTTTTTTTTTTTTCAGAAATAAAGAAGAAAACTTTGCAAAATTTAATACAAAAAGTTTAAGTTTAAGATCTGTTTCCTTAGTAGTTGGTTTGATGTTCATCTATACAATTTGCTTGATCTTTTATGAAATGTATTAAATACTTAGACTTCTAATAATTTCTCTTGATTTAGGGTTTTTTTTGTACAAGCTAATAAGATCTAGATAAATTGTCTGTCTACATTGCATGCTAGGGTAGTATCATATTGGAGTGTTCAAAAACTTTCAGGGAAGTTCTACTTAAGATATCTTAGTTATTTTTACTTATTCTAGCTGTCTTTTTTTGTGTAAATGATATCATTTGACTTATTTGCTTTTGCAAAAGTATGAAATAGCCAAAGCATACTTTTTTTTTTTTCAAGTTGGCAACAAAAGATATATATATATATATATATATATATATATATATATATATATATATATGATGATTGCTTGCTGACTGTATTTTATCAATTGATATAATTTTAAGTAAATATGCTGCAGGTTTCTTTTCTTTCAGAGTTATTAATCTTTCTTCTTCTTTTTTTTTTTTTTTTTTTTTCAACATTCCAGTTATAAACTTTTATCTGTTTTTTAATAACATTTATTTCCTTGGAATTACAATTAGGCAACTGTCAAATGTATGACTTTGTATTTCAAAGAAAGCTATATTCCTCATTTGTATATTTAGCTCTGAGGGCAATCTGCAGCTTGAATACTAATCTCCACTGATCCTAATTCCCAGTCCTTCTGTGAAGACTATTCAGCCAGCTTAGCGCTTGCTGCTGCTGCTGATAATGACAATACCAGTCAAATCTGGTTTTGAAGGTTATTCCAATTAATCTATGAGATTTTATTTTGGCTGCTAACTTTTATTTTTCTCTTGTGGCAAAAAAGATAAATGGCAAAAATGCTGTGCTGTGAATCTTTCTGAGGTGGGTTAAAAACTTTAAAATCTTACTTTCAATTAAAGCGGAGAAAGAAAACTAAGTATATAAACCATTTAAAATTGTTTTAAATTTTAGACAATGACATATGCATTAATGTTAAATAGAAAATAGTTACTGTAAAACTGTTGCACACAAACCCTGCAGTCCTTCAGTTGTCAATTAGTCTAGAATGTTTATGTTGACAGGCTGTAACTGAAGTGCTATTATAAATGTCATCTTTTAATATAAATAAATATCTATCATTAAGTATTTTTGTAAAAAATTTAGTTTAATAATTTATAAGACAATTATCAAAACTATTTAATTGAAAATTAGAGTTTAATAAGTGTATTCATAGATCATAATTTCATTTATGATACCCTCCTTACTAAATTCAGTTCAGTATGTATTTTCGGAACAAAAGATTTATTTTATGTCACTGACTCATATCAATATATGACTAATCCATTGTTTAAGAAAAAAAAAAAGTAAAGCAGGTTAGTGTTCAAGTATTGCTATATTGTGAATATTACTTTTGTTTATATTCTTTAGCTTTTGATGTCTAATAATAACATGAAGCTAATTTTTTTTCTTGACAGCTTCTAAAACAATTTTTAGTGGGTTGCTCTACTGATAAGTCCAGAAACCATAGGATTTATGAAAATTAACTCATTGCCTGATGCATCAAATTTTAATTTTAGTAATTTTTTTTTTTTTTTTTTTTTTTTTTTTTTTTAAGTGCAAAAAAATTGAAAAGATTATCAAGAATTCTTAGACTTTTCTTGCAATATGGTTGAATTTGAACATTGCCTATATAAAAACCTGAAAAGTCAGTAATTGCATCTTAATTTTCGAATATAAAAGTTAGCATCTAATATTGGCTTTCTCTTCCTTCATAATTTTAAGCCAAATATCTCATCCTGCTTGGATTAACTTGGGCATCTTCTATCTGGCAACCCTAGCCATTGGTATCAGGAAGTTAAAAAGTTCTTCCTAATAGGTTAGGCTAGACAAAGATGTGGAATAGTGCCACTTCAACCAGAGAATCTCAGGTAGTCTGTATTTCTTTGCTACCCTAAATACTTACATTTATGTTTCATATGGCTATTACATCTTTTCCTTCCATTTGATTTTATCCTGGATGCAATGTTGCTGTATTTTCACTGCACTTTGTTTCATTATTTGGAAAATGAAATACCAAATTGGGTAAAAAGAAGTTTTAGGGACTTTTAGTATTTAAAACTCACATATACAATTAAGTTAACCTTGGGTGAGATTTATTTTTCTTTTTAATAATTTTGCACATTAATGTTTCTTAAATATAATAATTAAGAAAAATATTTGATAGGGAAAAAAAAACTCATTTTTAAGGGCATATATAGAACTTTTTTTTTTTTTAAATCAAGTATATTATAATAAGTAAAGTTTTAATTTAGATAATTTAATAATTAAATTTTTCATTTAGTCATTTGTTTGAACATTTTAAATGAAAGTAAAGGAGACATGAATAGGACTGTAAATTTCCTGGCATAACAAAGAAATGCTCACCCAAATCATTCTACTTTTTTTTCTAGAAAAAATAAAATATATATATTTTTTTTTTTTTTCTATTTTTGCTTCTTTTTAGAAATTTAGTCTCCCCTATAGTCCCATTAAAACATTGGAGAAAAAAACGAAAAAAAACCTTGTTATTATATTGGTTCGTTTTGTCAGCACCACGCATTTATGCATACATACACTCCTAAAAGTTTAAGTATTTGGCTTAAAGTTCTTGCTTTTAGTACTCTTAATAAGGTACTTAAGTAGCAGCTATTACTCTTGTGGTCCATTATCATTTGGGGACTCTTATTTCACTATATATAGCTTGCTACTTCCATCCTTTTTACCTTTGCTGTCCAAGACTCTGACACATGACAATCACATGTTTCTGAAATCATTTTAATTTCTTTATAAATGTATATAAAAAAATGTATATTTTTTATTTTTGTTATAATTTTGGATAATGTAACATTATTTAGAATTACAACCAAAATACTTTTTAATAATTCCTTCTCACAATTGTGACAGTGCTGTTCTCCTTAACATTTGTTAAGAACATTTCCCCATCCCAGAAACTTTTTTTTGTTATCCTTACTTCTTCACATGCATGAGCCAATTCAGACAAAGGTAGCAAGAATATAATTCCTGATTTGCTATCAGCAGTGCGCATACACACACACACACACAAACTAAACACCTGATATATTACCAGTTGGCAATTTTTTTTAATTTATTTTTTAAGTATTATAAAATTCATTTGCACCTGAATAAATCCAATAGATGAAAATTGCCTTCTTGACTTGCCAGGTTTTATTTAAATGTTTTCTATGTCAATGCCTAGTTTTGAATTTATGAAGCTTTTTTCATTGTCAGACAGTCAAATGAATCAATATGGTTCCTTTTTGCTGCTATTACTACATTTATTGCAGGCTTGTTTACACAAAAAGAAAAGGCATTTTGTAAAAACTAGTGTGAAAGTTGTTCCCTAAATTATTATAGTTGAGAAAGTAAAGCTGTTTTATATAATATTCTTAATAGGAATAATCTAGCTAAATATAAAGGGGACTATTAAATAAGAGGAGTGGTGGGGATGCTTTATGAGGAGAAAATTAATAAACAAGCCTCTATATCAGTTTACTCAGCTGCTCCTGTGTATATTTTAAAACATCAGCTTTGCAAATTATGTTAAAGTTTTTAAATTATTTTTCAAATTGTTTTCTTCAAGGTGAATTCTTATTTAATTTTATTTTTTCTCTTTGAGGTTTTGAAAATTGGTTTCTCAATATAATAGCCATTTTTCACTGTTTGGGCTGAAGTGCTGATATAGGGTCAGTTGGATTTACTCTAAGAATAATTCTGTAAAGAATATTCATTAAAGAAAACAGTAAACCTAAACTTTATAGAATCTTAAATTAAGAAACTATTGTTTTCTATAAAGGTGCATCTGTAGCGTAAGATATTTGCACTTTTGTCTCATTAGCATTTTAGTACTAAGATTCCATTCATTTTAAATGGAAGATAAGAGTTTTTGTTTAGCTGTTTGTCATGAAAAATATCCCAAACTTTTTCTTTTGACATTGCTCTTGAAAATTTTGTTTTTTATTTGAAAGCCTAAACTTTTCATGTTTTTATTTTATCATCCTGTTTGTTTCTCTAACCAGAATAATCAGATGCCAGCTTTACTTCTGATTGTACTTGTTTGTTTGTTTGTTTTATTTTGTTTTTTTGTTTTTTTTTGTGTGTTTTTCTTTAATTAATCCAGCCATACAACTACTATGTAGCTGTACACATCCAAATAGGTTTTGCTTTTCTGATCCACACATTCTATCAGAATTTATATTATTTGGCACATTACTAATGAATGAAAAAATGCTTATAACTCATCATTACACTGTAATATCTTCAGGAGGCTGGCTGAAAATTTTAAATGAAAATAATAATAATAATAATAATAATGATGATGAATGACTTTTTTTGTTTGTTTGCTTTCTTTTTTCCTTCCCCTTTCTTTTAATGCAGTTGTGTTGGTGTGTATATTAAAACATGCACTTAATTACTTACCTATTCAATTTAATCTTTGTCATATTTATTTGTAGCTCTTTTGAAAATTCTATTAACTAAAAAAATTATCCCAAATATCCCACCTTGTTTCTCTGTCCACATATAAATGTTTGCAAGAAATGTGAATCTATTTGAAAACGGCTGCATAGCTAAATTATCTGTTGATGTTCTTTACTCACTACAATAGTAAACTTATTTAAACTAATTGAGCAAACTTTTGAAATTCTTCCAAGAACATTCAGGTAAGTTTATCTGATTTGGATTGTCTCTAGCATAACCATTAACTTTCAGTATATCACAGCAGTCAAGAAATAAAATGAATAAATGTAATTAATCATTAATAGATTATAAGAAATTATCTTCTCCGTATACCACAGCAATTCTTACTAACATGATTTGAATAATCCAAGTAACTGCCATTGCAGATAGAAAAACCCTGCAGTGCTGATTCACTGAAATAGTCAAACGCACACAAAATATTTATAAATTAAACTGAAGAAAAAAAAAAAAAACTTTTTATAAACACTTTATTTCTGTTTAACTGATTTTCACAAAATAACGACATCACAAACTGTTTATGAATATTTATTTTTCCTGGTACCCTCTACATTTCTCTTTTACAATTACTGTTTTCTCTCTCTCTCTCTCTATCTATCTATCTAGTTGTAAGTCTTTCTCTCTCAGATATTTTAATGATTAAAATGTTGATATAAGAAATGCATTAGGGGATCACCCAGGTTAGATATGTAGTATATGTTATATCTGTTATTGTTCTGTTGCTATTAATTTCTCCTCTCATAATTTGGTAGGTTCTTGCTAGCAGCAGTATGTTTATCTTCCCCACAGTTCTTAAATGGACTTAACCTCTTGGCTCCATATAAAGTGTGGAGGAGATAAACATGCTGCTAGCAAGAACCTACCAAGTTATGAGGGGAGAACTTTATCTAACAACAACGGAACAATAACAGATATAACAGTTTATACACTTATATAAATGGAGGCACCCATGGATATTTCCCTTGATATTACAATAAAAATAATAAAATTTGGGTAACAATAGTAAAATGCCATTTTTTTTTTTCTTTTTTTAAAAAAGAAAAGAAAATTAAAAGCACTGTATTTTTCCCTGTGTCTTACCCACTAGCTTTTTGTCAGTTATGTAGTCTGTTAACTTGTGAATTAAAGAACAAGGCCAAGATTGCACACAGTACTCACAAGAGAAAATATTTGAAATGTAAAGAACTTTGGAAAAATTTAAAATAATATATTCATATTTAATGTAAAAGCGAATTTTCTAACTTTTTATTTTTTGCAAAGAATACACAAAAAATTATAAGTTTTTAGAGTGAAGAATGGAATCACTAGTAGGTATTTCTCAAAATGTGAAAATGTAACTAACAATAGTATAACTTTTACTAATATAGTTGCTTAGTATTTGTTATATGCAAGTTAACATTGACTACATTCAACATTAAGAATCAAATACTTGTAGTAAACCATAACTAAATTGTAATGCATATAATTCAGCTGTAATCTTAGTAATCAAATATTCTTTCTTTTCAGTTTAAACTTGTTTTTAAGTTTTGTCAATGCTAAAAAAGAAATGACAATGATTAAGGAGTTACTCATTCTAGATTAAACTTTTTTAAAGAAAACTTTTTTTTTTTTACCCATGCAAACTTTACAGTAGATAAAATTGTTAAATATTCCTCATTTGAGTAGTCCCCAGATTTAATATGTAATTCAATGTAAAGTTTAAAAATATCTTTGCCTCTTTGTCAAATTTCATAAAAAAAATCAAGATAACATTGTTTTGAATGATATATTTTATGTTTTACAGAAGAATGCTCTTGATGTACATGTTGCTATTCAAAATACTTTGTCAACTCTGAATTCATTCATAGTAGTCCATTACGTGATTAAATTCCTCTATTTTGTTTTACTTCTAGTTACATCTTAGAACATTGATTTTTAAAGTAACAAAAGTAACAGGTGAGATAAATTAATAAAAAAAATAAATAAATAAAACTATATACTAACTTTATTGAACTGTGAACCTATAATTGGTCTTATAACCTACAACTCTTAGCCAAGAAGTTTTACAATCAAATGATTATTTTTCATTAACTAAATGGTGTATCAATACCAATCAGCTTTAACTTACACTTTTGATAAACATTATCTGCCTTAAATTAGACATTATCTTTGCACAATGTTTTTTAATGCTTCATTTATAGAATCCTCAATAAGCTTATTTTTAAAATAAATTAAAGCATATTGAGTTTCTTTACCACAGGAGTAAAGAATATCAAACAGATTATTGCCTAAGAGAATTTTGCTTAAAACTTTATAATGGTGAAATCAGGTCAAACATAGAGTATTTATTTTTATTTTTTAAAATAAGGAAAATAACTTAAAATGCAATGTAAATTTGCATAGTTATATTGACCTCCCCTAAGTAATGAAACATTGACATTATGATAATTAGGCATTACTCAATGCCAATAAGTGAACAGACCTGGCTGCTCATAATTTCTTTTTATTCCTTTTCTAATAACCACTACATCTCTCTTTTTTTTCTTTTTTTTCTTTTCAACCCATACTGCTAAAAAATAAATGAGTTATGGACAGAACTATAGAAATGAAAATAAAAGCAAACAAAATTAACAAGTGAACCTTGAATCTTGCTTTTATTCAAATATCCAACTTGGTGATCAACAGGCAAGTGACATACACATTGTGCTAATGTTTTGTCTGCTGTTTGATGTGTTATGGTAAAATGAACAAGATGCACAAGTACTCCAAGATATAGAAAAATGGTGAGTGACCTGTTGGAATTATGACAAGTGATGTAAGGCAGGCCTTGCAACTTGGTTATCCCTCTGGAGTAAACAAACTTTCTTTCTTTATGCTTAGTGTCAAGCTCAACTCCTAATTTTGAAGAAAGTAAGATTAAAATGTCAACATGTAACTGCAATTTATGGTGAAAGGGCAAAGTGAACATTTATTTAAATGAGTTAAAAAAAAAACATCCTTGTGATTAAGAAATAGCAGTTGTTTTTAAATGTCAGCTGAAATATGCGTTAAGTCAACAAAATTATTTAAAATGGAAATTTCACATATGAATTAAGTGTCTTCAGAATTTGAAAAAAAAAATTTCTAACTCTAAAGAACTGCTTCAATTTTATTCAAGTAAGAGAAAATTAGATTATTTAAATGCTGATATTGAGAAAATATTGAAGCAATTTAAAACAATCAAAGTTTAACATTAAAAAAAAAAGCTGGCTCAAAAGAATGTTTTTTTCTCTTGACACTGCTATTACTGTATACTCCTTTTTTATTTAAAAAATATTTTTAAAATTTTAATAAAACCCAAATATAAAACTGGATTTATGCATTCTCTTCTTTCTCAAGAATTGACCAAAAAAACAGTCACACATTATTCTTGTAATTAAACTGTTTAATAAGTAGTGTTTAACATTTTTGTTGTCAATTCTTGAAAAAAGTACAATTCCAGATGCCTGCACCCTACTTTAGTGGATCTATGTAGTGTGAGCAAATGAAAGAAATGTTCGAAAAGTACATTTTTTTTTTTTTTTTTTTTTTTTTAATTATAAGTTACTCCAAGTTGTATGAACAAGAAAATTTAAATAAACAGACATTTTTGTAGATTTATGAATGAAAAAAAGTTTTCATATTTTTTTTTTTTTTAATATGGTGAATAATAAATATTGCAATTTAGTTGGGTCACATATTTTTATAAACTTGTAAATATAAAATTATTCTTGTATATAAACAATCAAATAAAGTAGTGTTTAATACTTTTGTTTTCAATTCTTGACAAAAAAAAAATGAATCATATCAATTATGTTTGGGTTTTATTAAAATTCTAGAAAGGTTTTTTTTTTTTTAAACAAAAACAATTGCTGATATATAGTATGCAGTAATAGTAGTATCAGGAAAGAAGTCTTTTGCAAGTATGAATGTTAAACAGGAATCTATCCTGTTCATGAGAAATATTAACCTCTATAATAGATGAAGTAAAATTTCATTAAAATATACTGATTGAGATATATATATGTGTGTGTGTGATGTTATTTAAAGATAAGTTAAATAATGGAAAGGGATTAAAATAAAATAAAAAAATTGCTTCTGAACATTTTAAAACTGCATAGACATAATAGAAAGTCAGACAAATATAAATTAACAACCCCTTCACCAGTGATATTTTTTTTCTTATTTTTTTCTTATTATTTAGCACCTGAAATGTTGGCACTAAACTATTCAGTTCTGACTATTTTTTTCGTTTATTTTCCATGTGTTTTTTTGCTCCAGATGCCAGCAGGATCCAAGCCATGAAAACTCAAGTTTTGCGCAAGCAAAAAACTCTCAGTGCAAGCAAGGAAGAAATCAAAGGCAGTATTGATAAGTTGCTTTGCTCCTACTTCTACCTAGGAAGGCCATGCCAAAACATGATAGGAAAAATACTTGTAATCATTTGAATTTTTCTTTTATTTTTCTTTTAAAGATTATTGTCTATTGCAGAAAAAGTTTCCCTGCAAATCTTTAACATTTTGATAATATTCTTATAAATTCCCTTTTCTTTTTCAAAATAACCACACAGATCAAAGTAAAGTAGTGCTATACTTCTTGTTGCACCACTTCAGCTGGCTACAGCTATTGCTTTGTTGCTGTTTTCTCAACTTCAACTTTTGGTCTGTGGTTATCTGACATTTCATTTTAACAGAATTAATGTTACTGAAATGTTATCTGAAAAGAAAAAGGCCTTGAGGTAGAGTAGTTGCCAAAGTTTTGAACCACATTTTATGAGTAGGCCCTTTTTTAGGTTTTACTTGACCTCAGTTTTTTTGTTTCTTTTTATTTCCTATTAATAGTATAAGCCATCTATCAAGAAATATGTAAAGCAAATGTATTTTCACAGTAAAAGTGTAAAGCATCTTTAAAAACAAAGAAAAATCTGAATCAGTGAAGAGCAAGGGAAAACAAAATGTTAGAAATGATGAAACACTTCCATGTTCAAATATGAATTTCTTGAGTATAAAGGAAATACAAATGAAGGACATCCCCTCCCCTGCTTTCTGGATGCAAATTTTTGGTAACAATTATTTCTCTTTAATTTGTTTTCCAAACTGAAACTGCTAGTGAATATTTTGAAAAATGTATACCCACAATGAGGTCAGGTAAAATGTAAAATTTTCTCTGATTTTAGTAGTGTAACTTTTTTTTTTAATAAGTGTTAAAGAAAAAAAAAAATTAATTCCTCAACAGTTCCTCTCCCCACCACCTTGTGTATGTAATCATCCTAAGCTGACCTGTGATATAATTTGGATATGCTGGCAATTGCTCAGCAATTTTTAAGGGTCTTTGATCAGTTAATATACACTGCTTTTGTGTGACTTTCACTTAGAATCTAAAATTTGAAGATTCTTTAAGACATGTAAATTTAATATTGCAGATGCAATTCCTGCCTATTTTATACACACACTCAAATTTATATACATACACAACTTAAAGGGTGAAAATAATTCCACCCCTACAAAAAAAAAAAAAAAAATCAGTATTAGATTAATAGACAAGAATTGTGTTTTTTGCTTGTTAATGTTTATATACATAATTTTCAGAACATTATGGGTTGAATTGATTTTATTTTATGAATTCATATTCACAAAATAAGAAAATATAGCATAGAATCCACTGATATAAAGTGTACCATAAGTTTTAGGTGGGAATGACAATATAGATAGTGGTCAACCCTCTAAGGCCAGAAGCACACAAATATACCCACAAGATTTATCTGTTTACAGCCAGCGAGCACTTGAATGTGCCCACAATTGAGTAGCACTATTTCAATACAGTGTTAACCTGTCACATCAACTTTTACAAAGTTATAGATTTCCAAAACTATATCTCATAACCAGTCTTTCATATAAAATAAACTTGTTAGACTTTATTTTCAAGTTTTTCAGATATATCAATTGCACTTTCAACAATTCAATTATTTCAACTGTTAAATCTCTTAAGTAATGATAAAGTTAATGATGAAGAGGTTACCATATCATTGTTACATTTAGCAAGAATATTGTGAATGTATAAAACTTGGTTTCACTTAAATTTTTTCTGATAAATATAGATTGCTTGAAAAGCTTTAAGAGAATTCAAATTTATATTCTCCTCTGCATTTTCGTCTATAATTACACTTAGTTTTGGACTCCGTTTATTTTACAGTCAGTATTTTCATGGTAGATATGTAGCCTAATTTGGCCTGGAAAATGGAATTAGTAAGTTTACCATGGGCATTAATGGAGTGTGAAAGTAAAGGCATGAAAATCTACCTCTTCTCCTCCCCCATCTTCCTAATAGACTGGGCTCTAGTTTTGCGTGGCTGCCTTTCTAGAAGGATTTAAAATAAAATAATTTTAGTAGTATTAAAAGGTATACTATTTAAACTTATTAATAGATAAAAATCATGTTCTATCTATCTTCCAACTGATGTTTTAATAATCATCAGTTGGAATCTTAAATGTCCTCACCCAGCTAGGAACCAGACCAAGCAAGAAATACTAAATTCCCTGGATGTGAAGTTGGGTTGACTAGTTAAATATTTCCATTCTGTATTTTTGATTATTTAATTTTATTGATGAATTAGCAATTTTACTTGAATTTATTTTCTTCTTTTGTTATAAGTTATCATTCCTAAAGCTCTGAAGATGATGTAAATGAACATTGAAATACTGGCAAAATTAGTTACAACTCCATTAATCCAATATTGATTACCTACAAGCATGTTTTTGTAGTTATCTTCGTCCTTTTTATCTTAAAACTGTCTTTTGGACAAAGTTTTTGTACACATACAAAAACAATAAAATTGTTGCACTACATCTATTGGATGTTAATTGCTACTTTGTGGGTCTTCCATAAGCTTATGATTATAATATGAGAGCATTTATCTTCTTTCTCAGCAGATAAAAACGCTTAGATCAGCCCACATATTCACAAGTAGTCACTTGCCTAATTAATGAGCAAACTTAATGCTTAACATTGCATTGAATACTATAGTCAGCATTGTGGCCATTTATTTATATATATATATATATATGATATAAAAATCTAAAAGCAGATGTCACACTCCACTCCCAGAAGTACATATTTAATGTTCTCTATCAGCTGTGGATAAAATACCATATAGTGTGTGTGTATGTTTTTTTTTGTTTTTTTTTGTAATTGCTTCTCTTGTCCCCACTCTGCCTTTAATTATTTTTCTTTTTCTTTAGTGTTACAGTTTATTTTACTGTATTTTTTGCCAGCAACTATCAGTGTAAAACAATCTAGTAATGTGCTTATTTTTTTTTCTTTTCATTGAAACCCTAAGCCATTTCAGTGTCATTTATTCTTTGGTTCACTTTGGCAAATGATTTTTTCCAAAAATATTTTCACTGCTGGCAGATTTGTTTGAAGTCTTAAAATAAAAGTAAATAAAAAGAACTTTCATACTCTGAAAATGTCACAAAATGTATAATAAAAAATCCAGACATTAAACAGATTTGCTTATGGAAACAGTCATTACAAGTAATGAGGAAATAAAATAATCAACTTCAGAATAAAAATAAATGACAGTTAAAAAGCCTTCTCTATCTGCATTGTCACATGTGTTGATGTCAAATTGAAAAAGGCTTATTTTCAATATCAACTATATGCAATTTCTAAATTGAATAGATATATATTTTTTTTTAAATTGGACATTAATAAGGCTGCATATTTTCAAATAGCCTTTTCTTACTGTTCAGGGTTTTGCTTTGATTCAGAATAGAAATAATCTTTGTCACTTGTGAAAAAGGTCATGTTAAATGCACATATAAAAAGGCATATTTGTGTGCAAATATGATTTTTAGGGAGGTGCTGAAATCTTTTAGACTGGTCCAATGAGAGAACCTTTTAGCACACATTTCATTTAAGTGTATGCACTTGGTTTAGCACAGGGCCATAAACATATGAAATTCACTCTGACAAATAGTTTCTGCTTACCATGAACTACTCTCAGTATAGAAAGTTTTACTAAGTCTTGTTTAAAACCAATTCTCTCATTAGGTATCTATTTGTGCATTCACATCATAACAATGTGATACAAGCCCTGAGTTTAATGTGGGATTTCCAGAAATACGATACAAAAATTGCTCAAGCCCCCTTGGACCTTCTCCTTTTGGAGACTCTCAGGTGCCAGGTAATGACCCCCACTCCTGGGGGAGGGGATGGTCCCCTGGGGCTTGAGCTTATATTAATTTCAACTTTCTCAGCATTCTCCCATAAGAATATTACATGTCTAGGTAATAGCAGCTAAAAAGCTGTTATTTTCCCTCACCACACAATTGTGTGTATATAATATATATACATATATATTGAAAGAATTTTATCTCTTGCCTTTTTTCTTTATTTGAATTAGTATAAAAGCTACAATTCTAAATACTAGCAAACTTAATTTTCTTTACTTTGTTACTTGCAAGAAATGCTATGACCATAAGCAACATCTAAAAAAATATTTCAACTTTTTTTTCTCTATCTTAAACACATTCAAAATTGAAATTGTCTTTATTACACCATTTTTCTTTTTAACATTTAAAAAAAAAGGCTTTGCAGGTGGGAGGGATGATATTTTGCCTACATTATACACTTTCTTCAAACTTTGAATTCAAGAGAAACCAAAAATAAATTTTAAAAATCTACAAAAAAAACTGCTTTCATTTATCTAATAAGATGCAGAAAATGCTTCAGTGTAGAACAGGGTTTTCAGCTTACCTCTGCAAGTTTTCACAAAATTTTGTTAGTTTGGGAATAATCTAATAAGCAATATTTTCAACTTGTTAAAAAAAAAAAAAAAAAATATTATCTTCAAAAGTAAGATGATGAAAAGTAGTTATATATTTTTAAATTTTAGCACTTAATCAAAAACTGATCTTCACAATTTTTGTTTTTATCCTTCAAATATCAAAAGCAGAATACATTAGGGCTTACAAAAATTAAGGGAAAACCTATGAATTGCAAAGAGTTTAAGTCAGCCAAACTAATACCTTGTTCACTATTTGTGTTAAATGAAGTATAAGAATTTTCCCCCTAAATTGCGCCTAGAAATGGATGCTTTCTGTAATTTAATCCTCCCCAAATTCTTATATTCAATTCCCAAAAATTTTCTGGAGATAATTTTCAGTCTTAACATAAAAATCTATTAAGAGATTTGTCTTCTACACTCAAAATGATGGTTAGTCTGAGTCAACTACATTGATTACAGAACTTTTTTTTTTTTTTTTTTAGCATTAACAGGATGAATTTACACCCTTTGTTTCAAATGCTTCACCTCTCCATAGCCAAGTATTTATTTTGTTTCAATATTTTTTTTAAAAATCTTTTTCAAGGGACATTATACACCCTTTTTTCTCCCTCTTTAAATTAATCTATCATCATTAATAATGTCAATTCAGTTCTAAACATTAGGAGGCTGGAGGTTATTTAGAAATTGAGAATAAATTCATAGAAATATAATAAGAAAAAACAATATTAAGTCCACTTAGAAATTTGATAATTAAAGGGATTTATGTATTTGCAAAATAATTTACTTTTGTAGATTTGATCATAGGTAGCTTATGTATAAGAACTTAAATAACTAATATTTGCCTTTGCCATATTTATACTAACAGGGGTAATAAAATAAAAGAAATTGCACTTTTTCAACCCTTCGTTCCACCACCCTCTGAAGATAAATACTTGTTCTTGATGTGTCATATCACTTCTCTAACCTACTGAATCTCTTTAAAACTTGTTATAGCTTAGGTTGCTGCTTCCTTCATGAGGAGGTTGTTTTCTTTCAGCTACAGGAACTTAACTGCCCCCCCCACACCTAAAAAAAAAAAAAATGGCAACAGAATCTCATACATGCATTTGACAAAAGCATTTTTTTTAAATGCCATCATATGAAAATTATTTATGGAGGAATGTCTGATTTCTGTTGTTTAATGGTCATTTAAAAAAAAAAATAACCTGAGAGTAGTTGTGATAAAAATTCAAAAGAGGAAAGAAATATTCATAAAAAAAATCTATGTACAAAAAGCTAGTTTGTGATGTACAAAACATGTCATGCTATATTTTCAGTTTTGCTTGACCATATGATAAAGGCATGCTTAAATTTACATGCATATGTGACTGAAATGCAAAAACTGATATTAACCATAATGGCACAAATATATTCCCAACATCAAAAACACTGTCACATTTTGGACAGCACTAGCTAATAATAATGACAATGCTCCATCTAAGAAGTTCAGACAATCAGATTTCAACCTGTAATCATGGTTTTTCAGTATAGCATTGAATAAATTGGAAAAGAATTCTACAGCCTAACATGTAAGTTGAATAAAGCTAAATATTGCCTAATTTGGTGTAAGGCTTTAATAGAGGAGTTCCTTGTACAGTACTAAATTCCTAGTAAATGGTCTGCAAGTTTCACATACACACACCATTTTGTCATATAAGATCTGATGGATTTTTAATCATTTTTGGTAGGAAGAAAGACAAGTCTTACATACTATCAAATGTCTGCATATCCAAGATGGTATCATTTCCTTTACTAACAAGAATTAACACCTTTTTACTGGTCATTTGCTACACTTCATTGCTGATTTATTCTAATTAAACAGTTCTGAAATTTTGACATTTTCCCAAATTGTACAGGAATTCTCAAGATTCAACAAGTTCTGACTTGTGTCTACCAACTAAATAAAAGCCCTAACATAGCATAGTGGAGATTACTAAAAGAATAGAGCTACTTTATGGCAAGATTTAAATGACTGACTGGTTAGATTTCATTGTTTAATTGGTAAGGTATTTCAAAAATCTTTTTGTTTCCAGTCTTGTAGTAGTTGTAGTAGAAATGGGATATTTTTTTTTTTTTTTTTTTTTTTTCTTCAGCGTATTTCTCGTTTAAAGTTTCCATTTGATGATGCACTATCATAAATGTTTTTATTAGTTTTTCTTTCATCTTTTGACTACTCCCCCACCAAGTTGTTTTTACATTCTACAAACATTAAAATCAATTTACGCTGCTAATGTGAAGAAGAAAAAAGTGACAGCTTGTACATGTATCCTAATTTGAAATGCCTGTGTATTTCAAATTGGAATTATTAATCCTTACTTATATATATATATATATATATATATATATATATATATATATATATATATATATATATATATATATACACACACACACTTGAGCTATAATTAATATCCACCAAAGAATTAAGTGCAGTAACAAGAAAGGAGATTATGTTGAAAAATATTTGCTGTGTAAAGTAATTTTTTTTTCCCTTCACCCCATTCATCATTAAGTTATATATATTAAACATACAAGAAGGTACTACAGTTCTTGGCTTGACCAAAAATGGAAAAAAAAAATCTGATGTTTGGTCATTTCTTTCAGATTGTGGAAAGTGGGTTAGACAAAAAAACTTTTCA
Source organism: Acanthosepion pharaonis (assembly GCA_903632075.3). Taxonomy (NCBI): domain Eukaryota; kingdom Metazoa; phylum Mollusca; class Cephalopoda; order Sepiida; family Sepiidae; genus Acanthosepion; species Acanthosepion pharaonis. The sequence continues at coordinate 69,295 of CAHIKZ030000562.1, forward strand.
GTACCCCCCCCCACATTATACATAATTACTTTTTCTGTAGAGAAAAAAAAATCCTTTATTGCATCTCCAGATTGATTCTTGCAGACTAAAAAGCAATTTTGTTTTCAATGTTAAATAGATTTACCATATCTTGCTTATTTGAATTATTTATACTCAGACTATTGTCCACACCATTGTTGATTGTACCCTCAGGCCTTCATCAGGTGCTTGTTGGTTTGGATAACCTTCAAGGAATTTCAAACTGAACCCTTTATTTAATCTACTTGAGGGGAAACTGAGCAGTCCTAAATAAGGACAAGATGAGATGGACAGCAGAACAAGAACTATCTGCCCCTGTAAATTAAATAAAATGTTCAGTTCAAAATTCCCTGAAGGTTATGTGAATTAATAAGCACCTGATGAAGGCTAGAAAGCACAATGCTTAGAGTGTAAATAACTCCTCATCCACAGACAGAAACAAATCTTGCCTTCTTAACAATAGAGGAATGTTTTATATCTTACAAAATTTCTAATAAATGATCTACAATGATTGCACATATTTGACAGCATATAAGACCCAGGGATTTTTAGCTATTTCTGGTGGGAAAAGAAACCAGTTTTATATGCTATTCCAGAGACAAATATCTGCTTGTATAAGATAGTATCAATTCGTTTATTAGCAAGAATTTTAAACAAAAATTTAAGTAATATCTGTCATTGTAAAATTTGTATGAAAAAAGTTTTTGATATTAGTTATTGCTGACATGAACAGGGACCTTAAAAAAAAATATTACAAATGCTTCCTCTGAAGAATTAAATCTTTAAAAAATGAAATTCATCAATAATTGTGAAAACTTACTTTTTATTTATTTTAATCCAGTAGCATATTAAACTAGGAAATTTATTTAAAATGAGAAAGAAAAAAAGTTCTTTTGTGCAACCAAATTAGTTTAATTTCTTTTAACCACATTTTGGCCAATCAACTGTATGGCCTTCCTCTGTACAATCTAGAAAGAATGAATGTAAAAGTCACACACACAAATATTGTTAAATTTCTCAATAATAACAAAGATGAGACAAATTTAATAAAAAAGACAATTGGAAAATAGTTTTTAGTCCTTGCTGATGCGTTTCATTATTCAACTTTATCAAGGCAAGTGATGATAAATAAAAGTGAAATTTTGTGCAGTTCCATCAAATTAAAAAAGATGCTCCTGTGGTTATTGGTAACATTTTTTTTTTTTTTTAGTAGTTTTCCATGTTGACAATATTGTTAAATTTCTCAGAATAATTATACACAGAGTAGGGGGATTTATACACATACAAATTTTTAATTTATTGTATTTCTAACTAATGAATAAACATACTTTTCATATTGTGTATCTGTATACATTTAATTTTAACTAAATATGCATAGAAAATAGGAAAAAATTTGATTTAATAAAAATCCCATTATTTGAATAATCTAGAGTATTAAAGCAATTTGAAAGTTTTAAAATCTGAAATTTGTACAAATACTTTTTTCAGCCATTAAAATGGATAAATAGGATTTATTTCTATTAAATCAAATTTTTTCTGTTTTTATACATATTTAGTTATGCATTTATGTACAGTTAATTATATGAAAAGTATGTATATTCATTGGTTGAGAATACAATAAATTAAACATTTGTATATGTACAAATATTTGTCCCCTCCCCCACTATAATATATATATATAATAGCTGGCCACTCGTATTTGAAGATACCCGTCTACTAGGGCTGTTAGCCAATCCCTATTGCAGATGCTTGCTCAAGCACATTTTGTGTTTGCTCAACACCCACAGAGCCCACCTGTTATTTATACTGCAACTATTCCTAGCAGACCTTAGTTACAGTTTCTGGGAGAGAGCGTGTTATCTAGCATGATCAACAATTTGAACAAGGCCAACACACTCAAACCCTCAGCCATATATAACTTGTGGCTTTTGGCGAGCACAGCTATCAGTGGCCCTCGAGTTCCGTCTACCCAATTTCACTCACAAGGTTTGGGTCAACCCATGACATGGTTTTCAGGCACCTTTCCAAAGAGGCTGTACCCTGGGATTAACTTTGATAACATCAGGAAGTCTCCTTCCTGACAAATCGATCCTGGTGATATTCGAACCCGGGTTTCATGGGCAGAAAGGGAATGTTCTAACCACTCAGTCACATGCCCGCTGTGTGTGTGTGTGTATGTATGTATATATATATATATATATATATATAATATAGTGGAAAGTGCTCAATATCTGTGATAGAGCTAACATAATAAAAATTGCATAAATACATGTGCTCAAACACACATGAATGTGTATCTATGCCTGTATGTATATGTGACTGTCATCCTAAACAAACATAAGATATTGATATAGGAAGCTAAAGGTCAACCATAACTTGCTGAAAATACCTAATTCAGCAAGTTAAGGTTTAGGTTGACCCTTGAGCTTCTAATATCAACTCCTCACAATTAACTGTTACTTTCTGTTTTACCTAACCTTACAGACATGAACTTCATTCCACATCAGGGTTGAAAAGACAGACGACCACTTTCCTTGTCTATCAAAATAGCCTATTCCCGATATGAAGTCAAAGGATTTGCTTGATTATTCAATATATATATATATATATATATATATATACACACACACACACATACACATCTCTTTCATCTTACTAAAGTTACCTCTTGATTGTTTTTTCACATTTTCATTAATTTCCGTGGATTCCTGTCAAATCAAACTTTGGCTGTATAACCATTAGGATGTAGGTCAGCTCATCGGTTAACCCCCGCCCTCCCCACTACCCAAGCTGTCCTACCGTCATACTTCCATAATATAATTCCTGTAACGGTGCCTTCTTCTCTCATATCTCCCACTAAGTCCCCTATAACACCCTCTCTCTTCTCTCTTTCTTTCTCCAACTATCCAGTATCCCACTACAAACTGATACCATAAGCAGTTTGAAAAATCCTGCAAATTTTAAAATTCATACGTGAAAATGGTCATTAACTAAAGGTATCTTAATTCCAATTGTAAAGTGTGTGTGTGTGTGTATATATATATATATATATATATATATATATATATATATATAATCACAAAGAAAAACTTAAATATTCATTTTGGTAATAATTTATTTCATGAATATCGAAGATATTCACTCTTCAGACCAAAGTCTCTTAGTGGATGAAGACAATACACCAGATGGATATATCAGATTGACAGGGGGAAAGGAAAGCAAATGCTAAAGGAAAAAATTCTTGGCTGGGTCAGTCTGTTTCGGCTTCCTACTACTCATCCTTTCCTCTATCTCATCTGTTTAAAAGTGCCTGTCCACCTGTCACTTTTCTCCTTCCCCTCTTCTCATATCTTCTCTCTTGCTTTCCCTTCCCCCTGTCAATCCAATATATCCATCCAGTGTATTGTCTCCATTTACTAAGAGACTTTAGTCTGAAGAGTGAATATCTTTGATATTCATGAAATAAATTATAACCAAAATGACTATTTAAGGTTTTCTTATTATAATAATGCTCTCTCTGGATTAAATATACTCCAAGTACAAGGTTGATACAGATGGAATAAAATTCCGATAACCAAAAACACTATTCTTAAAAGAGTACTCAATACCAAGTATAGCAAATAATATTTATTCAAAATTATAACATATGCATGTTCAACATTACTACAAAAATTGCAATTTTGTTCCAACACTACTGGTGTCTTATCAAGTGATGGTGTTGATTGCAAAATAAAGAGTTTTAAGAATTCAAAAACTAACCAAACCCCTCAGTAGCTGAAACCTTGTTATGTAACCTATGATGACCAATCAGAATACAAGTATATGGTAATTCAAAATAACATGACAACATACCTTAAGTACAATCAAAACTCCTACAGTTAAATGTAAATAGGAGGGCTTGAACCTGTTATTCTCTATGTCACCGTGTTATCTTTTTCTCAATGAAAATTTAAATCAAAGAGATGAACTTACTGTTAACTATAGACATAAAGATATTGCTAAGCAGAGAGTGAACTATCTATAAAAGGCAGTGTGTGTGTGTGTAACGAATGCATGGCCACAATTTTCGACGGATTTGCACCAAAATTTACATGCACATGCTCCAAGTTAGCGGTAAGGCCAAGACCGACTTTGCATTTCCCAACTCCCATCGATAGTGGAAGTAATCGATTTTTTCATGCTTCTATGGCAGTTTTCATGTAGTTTGCGGCCATTTTCTACTGGCCAGAGTGAGAGCCAACAGCTGACTGACACAAATGTTAACTAGCATGCAAAAGAAAAAAAAAAAATTGATAGCTGCATTCATCACAAGTGGGGAAAAATTTAAATCTGCATGGCACTTTACTCCAATTGGCTCATTCACTTGCTTAAACTGAATGTTGATTCTGATTCCGCAGAACTGTGTCGGGTGTGAAAAAGTATTTGTTGTTAACATTCTTTTTTTCATTCATTTTTTTCCAGTTACGAGTCCTTTTTTAAAGCTGATCGTTTTGTGTTCATTTTGTTTAGTTCTTTTTTCATAACAGATTTAATGTTTAGTATAGAGCTTAGAAAAAATTCACAGTGTAAGATAGGCAAGAAGTAAGGCATGTAGCAATATCAGCACGGCAAAGGGCAATCCTTTAAAGGCAAGGAAGGACAAAATATTTTAAGTCAGGTGATAACGATTGCTCTATGAGTCGTACAATTTTTGAATCAACACCGGGCCATGCTGCTAGTGAGTAATAATATTATGAATGATAATATATTGGTACTGTAAATTTGAATTATTATTTATTAGTTCTTATATATATATATATATATATATATATAATTTTTTTTATTATAACCAGATCATCGACATTAATTATAACCAACCCTTATTTGCTAGCGATTTAATCTGACATAGATTAAGTTGATATTGAATAGTTGATCATTTATGCATTAATTTTGCATGGACTCTGTATTTGTTATGGTTATCTAGTTAAGCAAGTATGTTTGTATGTATTATTGTTTCTACATCTGTTCATATATGTCTATATACCTGGGTATATATATTTGTGCATGTATGTGTATGCATTTGTGTGTGTACGTGTATACATTTTTATATTTGTATATATGCCTTTTTTTTTTTTTTTTTGTATGTTTGTGTGCGTATTTTGTTTGGACATGTGAATTTGTTCGTTTTTTGTATGTGTATGTATATATGTCTTTTTTTCTTTGCTTTGTCTATAGCCTGATATGTGTATTTCAACGTGTATTTATGCATTGTACATATGCATGTATTTGCACTTACCTTTATTTGATCCCCCTTTTTATCTATGTTTGTTGGTGTAGGTAAAATATTGATAGTTGGCTAGTGTTGCTTTATTAGCGTATTTATGCTTGAATTTTGGTGAGTGATTATTTGTATATAGATACATGTGTGTGATTGCTTGTATATGCTTTTACCTGTATATATCTGTCTGACATAATTTTCTTTTGCATGGTTTTTTATGTTTGTATTCTTTTGTTTATTCTTATTTTTATTTTTTTTTCATTTTTTCTTCTCTTTCCTGTGTGAAATATTTGCATGCTCTTATATTTGATTATATATACGTGTTTCTGTATTAGGATGTGAATGTGTTTGTTCTGTCATTTGAAAATTCCTTTCCCTATCTACTTCATTATTTGAATTCAGACTACCATGTATCAAATATGTGTAGTGATTGTAGATACTTCTTGCATCAGCATTGAACTTAATTGATGAATTGGCACTTCGCTAAGAACAATAAAATATATTTTTTCTCTTATTTTCATTTCTGAATAATTTTGTAATAAACTTGATGCTTGGTTAAATTTAGAATTTGACATATGTAATTTTTAATTTTAAATTTAACTGTGAAATTAAAACTTTATTATATTGATTTCTAATTTAATCTAATCTTAACTTTAATACACTAATAGATTGTACTTAGGGTATGTTGTCAAGTTATTTTGAATTATCATATACTTGTATTCTGATTGGTCATCATAGATTACATAACAATGTTTCCCCTACTGAGGGAGTTTGGTTGGTTTTTGAACTCTTAACACCTTTTATTTTGCAATCAACACCACCATTAAACCAGTAGTGTTGAAACAAAGGCTATTTTTGTAGTTATAACATGCATATGTTATAACTTTGAATAAATATTATATAAATACTTATAAACAGAGCATTTACTTAAATATTTGTATCTATAAAAAAAAAAAAAAAAAAGTATAAACATAAAAAATGTCTTAAAATAATTGTTTAACTTTGTCCATTTCATAATGTGTGATGTCATAAATAAATATATATATATATATATATATATATATATATATATATATATATATATATATATATATATATATATATATATATATAATTTTTTGCTCTACGTTTGTATTGTGCAATTTTTAGAAAGTAAATGCTAAGAACTGTGGATTCTAACTCCATCTCTTTCTCAAGATATATATTTACACACCTAGCTTGTGTGTGAATATATATATATATATATATATATATATATATATATATATATATATATATATATAATATGTTATCCTATCTCTTCCTAAGCAAAGATATATGACCTAAAATAAAAAAAATTATCCACGAATATAATGTATGAATCTCTTCATTTTAATCACTGGAGAACATTTTCTGACTTGCATTGTCGGAAGGAAAAAAAAGACCCCTCCTCCCTTCCCTATGGAATGTATACCCAAGAAAATTTATGGAACAGATCAGCTGAAATAACAAAAATATAAGGTATTAGTAGTCCAAACAACTTGTTCAAGTGACAGAATTTCTCTTCTATACATATAGTACATTTGAAGAAGGCCATAGAACAGATCAGTCAAAACATTAGGAGCAACAACAAAGAATAAGACTAGTGGACCTAAACAAATCTTTCATCAATCATGACTTTAAAATACACACACAGTTTGGCTAACATTCAGACACACATACAGATACAAATAAAAATTTATATATTCTTATATTTACCAATACATGTATTAATAAGTCTACAGCCTAATAATTGGTGGGTGGGGGCAGCATTTATTTTATACAACAAATATTTGTTTTTCAACACATTCTCTTTCCCCCTCATTACAATTAACTCAATAATGCATTTCTGTAGATCGTACAATGAAAATTTCAGATTAAAATTCACTTAACTGCCAGGTTGCAAATTTAGTGATTTCCTCTTGTATACATGTTGACAAGCAAATTTTTATATATATATATATACACACACCCACCCACACCCAAACATTTAATACTTCAGACATTATTTTCTATTAACTCTTTAGAAGTTGCTTTGATTATATTTTGGATACAAAACTAAACTGTTTTTGAGTTTAAGAAAAAAATCCAAAATAGATGTGCTTCAAAGCAAACAAAACTTTACTTGCCTGTTAAGCTCTCCAGAGGCGAGTGATTATACCAGATCAGACGGTGGTTCCTCCTATAAAGAGGGACACAGGTTCAAATCTTGCTGGGGGCACATTTTATCTAAGTTTTCTCAAATGTACAGGCTAGTAGACACACACATATATATATATATATATATATATATATATATATATATATATATATATATATATATATCCTAATTAAATTTAAAGCTGCATCCACTTAAAATTATAAATTTTATCAGATATCTTTTCATTTTGTTTCTTGCTTTTGTCATTACTACAAGGTTTTGGCAATTTTCTTCAAGCACACAATTTGTATTGAAATTATTTTGTATAATTTTTAGAAGAGTCATTCAGGTTATGTCCACCAATGCATTATAAGCACTGGTGATACTAAATGGAAGCAGGTGTTGGGAAGGGGGGATCAAAATATTTAATTCATAGGAATTACTCATTGTAAACTTGAACTGGCAAAATTACAGATTGAACCTAAGACTATAATCTTAAGGATATTGCACTTCAAATATTGTTGATTTCTAAACCATTAGAACAAGAGTTTTTCTTCCGATCAGGAACTTAATATAAGCAAAACCCATTAATACTGACAGGGAAATATAGGACTCGGCCTTCTTGGAAGGCATATAAACTGATTCCATTTCAAAGAGCAGGAACAGTGTATTTGATGGCATATAGGATTCCTCTCCTCCCTAATTTACATTTAATATTACAGTATTATTGAACTAAGCAATGACCAAGTATTGTTAACCTACCAGATTTTTCAACTTTTTCTGAGGCCCATGAGATATATTTTTAGTCATTTGGGAGAAAAAAAAAATGATGGGTTTTATATGCCATTAAACAAAGTAAGATCTAGCTGTCCAGTTCAGAACAACCATTGGACAAATAGATTTCTACAAAGTGGGAGCAGGAATCTGAAGGTTTGTTTTCAAGGCAGGTTCTTCCTTATTTCAAAAATTGATGGCAGAATGGTAAGCAGAAAAAATTCATTCATAACTTGATATTTACTATTTATTTAGTAAGATATACAGGTGTGTTGAATGTGTGTGCGTGTTTTTTTTTTTTTGCATTCCTGTCACTGGATTCATTCTTTGTATGATTGGTAGTTTGTTGGTTGCAACAATTATAGGAGAGGGTGGTGGTAATAGTTATCAGTACTAAAGTCTTTATTAGCATTAATATTTGCCCTTTAGAGTCAAAGATGGCCATGGCTTCAGAAGTCATGACTTTGGCTTAATTTTCATTATAGTGAGTGAGAGTTGCACACAAAGCAGAAGCCTCACTCTTTCATCTCTGTTTGCTTCATTCCAGAGACAAGGCATCTCAAGATGACTAGAAAGAAACTGGGACACAATAAATGACCAATGTGCTCTATAAGAGGGGTAGGAGAGTTGGAATGAACCTCCAATGAAAAATTGGAACAGATGACTAGACTATATATATATATATATATATATATATATATATACACACACACACACACACACGGTGCGATGGATAAATTGTCGTCTAAATTATTCAAACATGAAAATAACACAGACATCTCATTTCAACAGATATTTTTGTGTAAGTATGGTAAATATATCTTGGAATGCCAAAGAGTAAATTTATTCAATAAAATTGCCATTGGTGTCAACCACAGCCTCAAAGCAACTTCGGAATCTGGACATTCTCCTGGTTTAAGTTGTTGAATGCTGCCATAATCCTTGTTTTCAGTTCATCTTTGGAGTTACAAGGAGTTTTGTTGGTCTCTCGTACAACTGTACCCCCCCCACACACACACACACAATAATCAAACGAGTTTCAGTCTGGGGGATTAGGTGGCCAGAATGTAAGGAGTGATTTAGTTGCATGTCTGGGTTTTTCTGTTTGTGTGGCATGGTGCAGAATCCTGTTGCCAGACATAGGGCCTTCCAGCAGCCACCCTTTTGACCCAGGGCATCACTACTTCAAGATTGTTGTCAATCATGGCTTGCATCTCACTAACAAATTCAGAAGTTCTTTCCTTATCTGAATGATGAGAGTAAGTTTTCCAAGCTGCCATACTTTCACTTTCATCATTAGACCCATCCAACTCTTTCTGAATCATATGCATTGTCCTCAGATTAACGCCCAAAGACTCTGAAATATTTGTATTGGAGCTTCCAAGCACTACAGCATACCATTTCCAAATTTCTGGCAGAGTGAATTGTGTCATGGTGCTTTTTTTTTTTTCACTGGTGGTACCCAACTGACCCTTTTATACTGTGCAGTTGCCAAAATCAAAAACAAACATTATTTACATTGTTTGGACTGTTGACCTCATTTTTATTGTCATATTCATAATGTTTTGGTCATTGTATGTTCTGGCCTTCTTCAGATGATTGGAATTTTGAACTGTTTTATTTCATCCACCGTCCATGTCTGTTCTGGATGTCTGCTATCTCCCTTTAACTCAACTCTCCAAGTTTTGTTCATCACTGCAGTAGCCAGGTATTGAAATTAACTATTTGGGGGAAGTCACTGGATCCAACCAATGCTTTTATCCAGTGGGCCATGTGTCCTTACTCAGTAGAGGTGTCTGTGAAGTGTCAAACCACTTTTGAAGGTCGTTCTTCCAGATCTTTTGTATTTTCTCTGCTAATTAGTAAGACCATCCCCATAGATGAGAACATGATTAAGAACTGTGTGTACACCATCCTGAGCAGCTGACCACATATAAAGGTAAAAGGCAGATGACTGCCCCCTGTGTGATGAGGTTGAAATAGTAGAGAACATCACTGGAAAATACAAAAACTTAAGGAATCAGCACATATGTTAGGCCACAAGATCCAAGCACAGAAATGAATAATACAAAGTGCTAGAGAAAAGTAATAGCAACAAAATTGCAATATAAGCTCCTGTTAAAAATGGTTACTGAGACGTTAAGTTTATAAATCCCCAAAATTCATATACTGATGCCCTCAAGGACACATCGCCCAGTGGATAAAAGCGTGAGTTCTACTTCAGTAGTGAACAAAAACTTGGAGAGTTAAGATAATTGAGACATCCAGAAGAGGTATGGCATGTGAATTAGAACAATATACTCTGGTGGACAAAATAAAGGGTTCATTTTAGAATTCCAAGGCCTGAGCAGACAATGGCTGAGATGTCATGAACATGACAATAAAAGATGAGGACAACAGTCTAACAATGTAAATAATTACAATACCTCATCTCAGAAATATAGGCAAAAAAAACCCTACAAAGGCATGAAATTAAAACTATATACATACACAAACATACATCTCAGCATCCCCTTTATATATCCCATGTTCTTTGTGCTCTGTAACACAATGTGTTATATGATGATAGCAATAAAGTTTTACCAATTACATTTTCTGCATTATTGTCTAAGCCACCCACACCACGTGATTTTCACTATAATGCTCTAGATGAAGATATCTAATTATTTCTGCATGCCATAATAGTTGACAGAAAAAATAATTTGAGTAAGTAAACTTCTCTCTCATAACTACTTTACCTGCTAAAAGCTGTAATTACCATTGTTAGCCTTGACAGAATCTTATACATTCATTGATATTTACTGAGGGACAAAATTGTATTGTGCCAATCTCCTAAGGGGGATGAATGTACCTACCTTGTAAATCAGCATTTGAAATCTGGGCTTGAACATCAGTCAGAAGTATGTAACTACTTAAACCATGAACAAGGCTTTTAGTATGATCTTGACAGAAACATTCACTTCACACCATATTATTTTTGTAAAAGAAAGGATTTTCACTTTTATGAAACAGCAACTAATAAAAATAGCCTTGAATATTAACTTGGTAGAGAGATGTTATAGAGGCAACACACTCCCAAAGTAACAAAAGTGACACAACCATCTTTCTTGGGAACTAGTCATCATCAAATTGGCATGGCTTTGTTTGAATGTGTTAGCATCTGGGCTTTATCTTGATCTATTATGTTTAAAACACCAAGTTCCTAGCTGCGGGATTGTACCATTGGACAATGGCCTAGAGCAGTGCTTCTCAACCCACAATACAATATTTTCATGTGTGTGTAAGTAGTAATGGTACAGCATTAGTATTTGAATAAATAAGTATTAAACTTTTTATCCCACTAGCTAAAAAGGCTTTATTGCAATTTTCTACTTATGTGAATTTGGCTTCTCAACACTAAATAACATCAAAAATAAGAAGCAAGGAAGACTATGCTCAACTAAAGAAGAAATGAGTCTGCTTATCACACATTTGACCAAACATTGAAGAAATTACAAAAAAAAAACAAAACACCAGGAACAAGTTTTACAACAAATAAGTTGAATAAAAACATTGAAATAAAGTAAGTTCATATTTGTGTGCATTTTTTTAAAAATCTATGGTTTTATTTCATAACATTTAAATGCATACCCCTTAAAAATTTTGCTAAATGTGCTGTGACATTTTCATTTGCTTCTAGATGTGTCATTGATTAAAAAGGTTTAGAAACATTGGCCTAGAGGATAAGTTTTGTGAATTGGGTGGTAGAATAATTGCAAGTTCAATCCCTGGGAAAGCTTGTATAAACTCAGACTCAGTGGAAATGGGACTGACAATAAATAAACAGTACTTAAAAAAAAAAAAATAAGCATTGTCCTGTGACAGAACAAGAAAAATGCCTGCTGAATGGACATGTTACATAATCTAAACCCACTGTATTGAATATTCAAATCATAGTAACTAAAAAAAAAAGTTAACTTAATCTGATTGCCTAAGTAGAATCCTTACCAAAATCCTATGAAACAATCCAGCCATTTAAGTGTTGCATTTACTGAAAAGTACAAGAATGATTAGATAGGCCAATAAGATTGTGAGCAATCTATGAAAAGCATGAAGTTATCTGCACTTACATTGAAGAATTTTCTCATTCCCAGAAGCCAGTCAGCATCATCTGCCTATGGAAGTTCAGCGATTATTTCAGTGAGAGAAAACTACCAGTAAGGTCATATACACCTCGTTCTTGTAGCAGCTCTACCAATCCATTTCCTGTCTATCCAGTCAAGGGAAGTAACTATTCAATTTAATATAGTCTCTTATTTCCAAATGATAGTGAACAGAAATATTTTCCAGTTGACATCTTTAAACACAAAAAAAATCACACCGGTGAAATTGATTGGCTAGTGTGGAGTGTCAAGAAAGAAGCTATGTTTTGTTTGCCATGTCAACTTTGGAAAAGGCAGAACTAATGCATTAGCATTGACAACAGAGAATATAAAGAAAAGGTTGCAAAAGTATTATTATTCTCTTTTAGCCACAGGATGCCTTAAGAGATTAGATGTGTCTCATTACACCCTGTAGTATTTTTCAGTCTCCAAGCATAATACAGAATATAATGCCCTAAACTTACCGTATACAAGTATAGTGTTAATTTTTACGATCATTTTTTAACACTAAAAATAGGTGTGGTAGGGATTAAAATTCATGACGTTGGCTTATACATGAGTATTAGTAGGGCTTTACGTGCTCCACTATTTTTGGAGCTACTCCCGCTCCCATACCCCAAATTGGAGTTGGCCCCCTTCACGCTTCCAGTTTTCAAAAAGGAGCCGCTCCAGCTCCATTAAAAAAAAAAAAAATGGGTGGCTCTTTTTCGGCGCTCCATAATTAAAATGTACCTTTTTTTCATAAACATTGGACATGTATCGGTTTTAAAAATCTTCCAAAAATAATTTATGTATTTGTGACACGTTATTTGAGTAAAATTAGCAAATTTAAAGTTAAATTAATCTAATTTGAAACCAACATTATTTACTTTATCAAAGTAATATACAATCATTTCAACTAAAACATGCACGAAAAAAAATAATTTTGAACGTGCTAAAAAGGATTAAAAATATTTTTCAAATAAAAAAAATACTTTGGTCTTCCCTCTTAATAACAAACATTTTTGCAATAAAACTTTCTTTTTATTAATTTTAGGGCTTTTTTCATCATGCATTGTAAAACTTTAGTTAACTTACAGTTTGGGGGCGAAAAGTTATTCTCGTCGGTGTTCCAGTCGTCAAGGGAAACTTCTGAAGATACTACACTTTGAACAACAGAAACAAATCTGTTGTCAAGAGTTGTGGCGATATTTATTTTTCTGGGGCATGGAACAATAAGGTAGGAAGATTCGGGAACTATGAAATAAAAGTCGATTAAAAATGGATTTTAGGGCAGTTCTGGAGTGGGGATTCGGGGGCTAATCACCCCTCCTATATTTTTAAATAACTGAAAATTATAGGGTTCAGAAAAAACCCTACAACAATAACAGAACCGTACTTACAGAAGGGAGCCTTAAAGTGGTTAGGGCAGGCCTTCTGCAATATTTTTTTTTAAAAAAAAACTTAATTAAAATAATAATTTGAAAAGAAGATACAAGAACTTAACTTTAACGTAGATAAATCGATTTTACTTATTTAAAAAAAATATTTAGGAGGTCTTAGCCCTAACAACACTTTCCAGAAAGTACGGTCCTAAGATTGTTGCAGTGGTGCCCGGAAAATTTAGTAACTAACCGAATCTTCTGTTACTGAATCTTTCGTTACCGAATTTCCCAGGCACCAAAAATTTGGCATAAAAGTTCAATTTTATGAATTTAGAAAAATTCGGTAACTATCAATAAAAGTCGATTGAAAATTTGATTTTACGGTCGTTCTGGAGTTGGAATTTAGAGGCTAAGCCCCCCTCTATATTTTTAACAGAATCGTGGGATCCAGAAAACCCCACTACAACAATAGCAGGGCCGTACTTGCCTGCTTGCTTCCCCAATATTTTTTGAGAAGTATGGGGCGGTGTAGAAAAACCTCACTGCAACAATATCAGGGCCGTAATGTCCGGATCGGAACTTTAGGGGGCTAATTTATATACGTTAAAAAGAATTTTATTTCAGGACAAAAAGTATCATTTTAGATCACAAGAATCAATTTTATAATAAAATTATTATATTATTCAAATGTTGAATAATAAAATTTTTATTATTCAACATTTGAACGAATATCGAGGGAAATAGGCTAGAAAATCCAACGGAAGTTATTACCCGTAAAGATTTCACTTTTTATTTTAATAACTTTTTTATTATTATTACGATGATGATGATAATGGCAAAATTGTGTACAAAATAAATTGTCAGTAAATTAAAAAGAAAACATTGGTTTATTTATTCATTCAGCAATGAAAATATGTCATAAAAACCAAAAAATTCAAACCCTTCTTCCCTCCCCACCCACACCAATATCTACAGACAGCTTTTACTCTCTCATCGACACTCACACGCACATAAAAAAAAATGACATCAAGACTTTCTACGATGTGACTTTTCTTTTTTAAAGACATTTTTTCAGACTGTCTCCTGCAACTTAAAAGAAATATCCCGGACATCAGAACGGTAACACATAGGTGTCAAATAAAAAAAAATTCAAATAATTTTGGAGCGAGGAGCGCAAAAAGAAAACCCTCGCCTTTTAGTCCCAAATAGAGCTGCTCATGCTCCACTCCGATTGAATAAAATGAGCCCACTTCTCCTTTGCTCCAGTAAAGGAGCGCGCTCCTTTTTGGAGGGATCCATAAACCCCGAAGTATTAGATTTGGTCGAGTTTCAAACCAAACTCTTGGACAAGTCAAGATAGTTTGATCATGATATAAAATCACAGACAAAATATTTTAAAATTTTGATTCAATTTGAGGAAATGCAATTAAAATCAAATTAATTTAACATCTGTGATTCTTGCGGTGTAAAGTGAAATAAATAACCATGTCGGATTTAGTCCATGCTAAGAAATAAAATGAATATGAATCAATTTAAAATCGAGGTTTAATATTTTATAATACTGGAAGAGATCATAAACATAAAATAATACACGTATAATTATGTTATAAGAAATAACATGCTTTAACAATTTTACTTTAAAATAAATTGTTTAGTTTACGTGTAGTTATAAAAAGACAATATGGATGTATTATTCAAAAAATCGCAGAAAATCAATTATTAAAAACTTTTTTTAATTTATTTTTCTTTTCGAAATAAATTTTTTCACAATGAATTTAGTGAAAATATTTATAAATCATAAAGATCTCCTAATTAAGGAAGTGTTTTATTTCGGAGAAAAACTAAGAAAAAAAAAACATCGGTTTCACTTTTTATTTTGAATGAACCGGATTTAAATTTTGTGGGTGATTGTTTGCCTTTACATCGTTATATCAGCGTGCGTTTTGTTATTATTTACATAGGAAGCTTTTAAGAAATATAAGGTGACAAAAAGAGATTAATTGCAAATATTTTAAATAAAATATAATTTGACAGTGTACTGTACTTTAAATTAAAACGTTTGGAAAAATATTACTCTAGGAAATAATTAAACTTAATTATTTCCTAGAGTAATATTTTTCCAAACGTTTTCTTAAAATGTTGGAAGAAAAAAGTGGACATATTTCTAGTCCTCTTCTAACCTTGGAGCATAATGCCTAGTCTTTCTCTTGGATTTTTTTTTACAGGCTATGGGCATTTTTAACCCAGGTTTTGATTTTAAAAAGATAATTGATAAGTCAAAAATAGATAAAGAAAAGGCTAAAATGACACATGAAAGACACAATGAAGGTGTAGAGGGGCTCCTTGCCTCTCGAATTTACATTTACGAAAAATACCACAAAATATGAAACAATATAAGAAGCAACACAATAACTGTTTTCATTTTTCAATGATATACAAGAATAGGGGTTACTTCCCTTTGACTGGAATCTTTTAGTCCTTTACGAAGGAAATATTTTTATCTGTGCTCACAGAAAGTTGAATGAACTTGCCGCTCTAAATGTTCACCGTGAGAGAGTTGAAAGAGTGAATGTTCGTAGATATGTGTGTTTGAGTGAATTCGTATATGTGAATGTTCCGTACGTATGTACGTGTGTGATAGCGTTTGCCCGTACGGGACGAAACGCGAGTTCTTTAGTTACTACATCTTGTATGGCAGAGAAGGCAAAAGCGAAGCCAAAGGAGAAAGAACGAACTTGTATCGAAGTATTTATAATAAATAAAGCATTTCTGATTTTTGGCGGGAAAATGGTTTTGAATAACGAGTAGGCATTACGTACAATTGGCTGTTCATTACATTTAGAACAAGCTACCTTCCAGAGCTGTTTTTAAATATGCTGATGGCACTACAAGAAGCCCAACTGCTTTTACAGGCCCACTAGGCAAATTGTGTGAAAGGGACAATAATGATTTGCCACAAGAAGAATTTATGAAAATCGGTGGCCTTCTTTGATAATATGACACTGTTGCGGACCCGGCAGCGTGCAGTGCTGGTTTATTACAAAGTGGCCTTGTGCCAGACACCGCATTAAACTACCGAGTCCACAAGCAATGTATAAAAAAAATAAAATAATGCGTGAATGAACAGTGAGAGAAAAGGGGTCAATCAACGAGTGCATAAATTAAGAAACATCAAAGAGATAGCCGGAATAAAATGACAAAGACGTCTGTTTGTAAAACATGTGTAACTTTAATTAGATGGAAATAAGTAGATTATCTCGTGGTACGAGATCAAGGAAAAGTTCGTGCCTAAATAGAAATGCAAGATGAACAAGGCGGGAAAAAAGAGTTTTATAAGGTTCTGGAAAAAGGAACTCGTTAAACACGAGGTGTATAAAGCACAGATAGAAAGGAGTACTCACTGTGGATTTTTTGGCGTTGTGAGTGTAATGTTATGAACATTTTTAAGGTACTGGTTCAAAGCAGATTAGAGTCCAACGAATTGAGAGTGTATGTGATTTTGTGTTTTTTTCTTTTTTATGTTCAGGTTCAAAGTAGGGTCTAGAGTTCGGTCAGGTCTTGAATTAATTGTTGAAAATTTTAACGGAATGCTGTGGATGTCTAGCCAAAAGGACGAAGAGCTAGTTGCGGTTGGTTGCATCGTCTATGAGAAGTTAATTATGGCGAGTCCAGAAGGGACGAAGAGTATCTGTTCGTCAGTAAGATATCCCTGTCTGTATTTACTATTGACTGACAAGGGATAAATGTAAGTCACCTGTTGAATACGAAGTTTTGCCCACGACTGTGTCGTGTGTCTCGAACGTCTTCTGGTCGAAAACGGAGAAGATCTAACCTGCGGGTAGCAAGTTTGTTCGTCAATAAGATATCCCTGTCTGTATTTCAAGTTTGATTGACAAGGGATAAGTTCTGCTTGCGACTGTGTCGCGTCTCGAACGATGTGTCTCAAACATTTTCTGGTCGAAAACGGAGCAACTGGTTGACCTGTGGGTAACGTCAAGATGAGAAGAAATCTTGGTAAATAAGTGTGGGGTCAACATCGTTGAGATAAGATATTCCGGCCCGCATATGGGTTAAGGGCATGGAATAAATGAGTTGCCCGTCTAGTCAGGTTGAAGATCAGGAAGCAACTGGCTTGCAAACGCTGGCCGTTTGAGACGCGCGGGAAAAGATTCAAAATCTGTTAGTCTGACTTCATCAGTAGGAGCTAGCGAAGTTCTTCTTCCAGGTTACTGCTACGTCTAGCTGTGAGAGGAAGGAAGGGGTGCAAACCGCGCGCACACACGCACGAGTGTGAAAGGAAGGGAGGAAACTCGCACGCGCGTAAAATATAGATGGAATTAATGTGTTAATTCCATAACACCTATAGTGAAAATAGCATTTCTAAGTAAAGACTAAAGACTCCTTTTGAAATATACCCTAGGGATTTCCAAAACTCTACATTTACTGCCTGGAAAATTGAACCATTAAGTAATGCAAGATGGTTAAATTTAGCAACCAGGTTAATGTGTATGTGGACCAGAGGTGCATACCATTTAGAACGCCATGACAAGCTTCCCCAGCTTTTAAATTCATTATTGAATTGTATGCAGTTAGCTGGTTTGAGATTAAGGGGAGTAACACATTCCATAACTAGCAGATGTATATATTCAATATAATCCAAACGATTAAGAAACAGTCTGAAGAAATTTAAAATATTGCATCCAAGAATATCCAACATAATGCTTTTGCTCTGTTACCTGAGAATGTGTTGTATTTGATGATAGATGAATTGGAAGTGAGAAAAGTAGATCTTGAAAAAATTCTGCCCATTAGGTAAGTAAATATATGGAAATAGACTAATACCAGCCATCAACCTTGAAGTCTTGCATTGGTCAGAATTAATCAGTCTATCCCAAGATAGAATTTTTGAACCTGCAACTACTGAAAAATTTTCAGAAAATGAAATTCAAGCATTTCTTATAAATAACACAAAATTAGAGTTGCCTGATTTTCCTTCACATTCTCAGAGTCTTGAAAGAGCTGTGAAATTAAGATCTGAAGCAAGACAGACACATTCTTGCAGAAACCTTATGTTCTCAACTATGACCTTCTTTCATTTCTAAAGGCTTTTACACTGAACATTTTTGGATTGAATTACTTTTCATATAAAATGTATTTATTAAAATAGCAAACTTTTTTGATTTACTGTTGAAATGACATTTTTCAATCAGATATTGCCAAAATGAATGGCTTTTTAAACACATTTTCAATGCTGATTTTTGATTGCATTTCCTCAAAAAGGATTTAAAGCTAGGAATCTAAAATTTGGTTGGAGTTTTTATCTCATTAAGTCCCAAATATCTAGACTTGTCCAAAGTTGATTTGTGAAAAAAAATGTAAAATTGACCTACCTTAATTGAGTATATATGGTACCCACAGACATATAATAATTCTAAAAAACCAACAAATAACTCAAATGTAGGTCTCTCACAGAAACTATACACACACACATATGTAAGAAAAAGGACATCTCTACTCATGTACACGCACATACATACATACATACAATTACCTCTTTTGCAGTCTTTGCATTTAGATTGCTTAGGCAATAAAATATAGTTGTTATTTGTACATAATTTTATATTCATTCTTATTTGAAGATACTCCCATGTATCCACCATACTATCAACTAATATTACTATACATCCTATATGTCCCTTCAACAATTGGTACTCCTGGAACAAAAATGGTGACATTGATATAATTGTTGCAGGATTAGAAATTATTGAAGGGACATATAACATGTATAGCAATATTAGTTGATAGTATTGTGAACCCATACAAGTTTCTTCAGACAAGAGAATAAAAATGAATAAACAATTACATACATTTAAGAACATTTTATTACCTTAGCAAAACTAAATCGAAAGAATACAAAAAGGAATTGATTGCGTACTATCATGAGAGAGATATATCACCAGATAATGAGGAGTGATAATATCACATCATATTGTGGTCAACAGTTAATGGGAGTTAATAATGTATCACATCACATCATGTAAGTCACTAGATAATGGGTGATGTATGGAAGAAATGAATAGTTTCCTAGTTTTCATTTCTCTTATTATGGGCATTATCATATCCATGATATAATAACAGCTTAATACATAGATAGAATAAACTAGCTGGAAGAAAGAGAAGCTTTGTTATCAGAGAGAGTTTTATACGATGCTTAAGTTATGCACAACATTATATATACAGATTTACATTTGTTCCATGCAGAGAACCTATAACATGTCTACACCACCATCAGTGTGAACAAGTAATGAAAAGATAGGTTCCTACTTCATCTGCTGGAGTATTGTGTGTTTCTGGAGAAGTCATATTTAGGATTCCAGATTCAAGTGGGCCAGATTTATTTTCTATATTCTGCAAGCAGGAAACAGAGAATCATAGATTTTTTCCAACGTGAGGACTATATTTGGTGAAGATATATTCCCAAAGGAAAATGGTATCATAGGCTGGTAAGCTGCTCATGTGGCTTGGGCTTGAGCATATTTAGCTGAAGCCTGGTCTCAAAAAACAACTGACTCCTGGAAGCTGACTGATAGACTAGCCACTTTCATCACTCTAGGAAGCGATGTCACTAAGCGACTTTATCTCAACTAAAGGCAGATAATCACTTTTTGTATCTACAGAATGAAGGTTTGTATATATATATATATATATATATATATAGAGATGTCCTTTTTAGTACATGTGCATGCAAAGTCCTATTAAAGATTTTGAGAGATTTACATTTGAGAAGAGTTATCTCTTGGTTTGATAAAGTTATTAGATATACCAGTGTGTAGTCAAGTAAGCTTAGGATATTGTAATGCAGTATACTATTCCCTGTTGTGTTCAATGCAACATATGATTTGCAAAGGAGAGAAATTTCCCTGGAAGAAACAAGACACACTCTATCCCTAAAGCATCCTGTAGCTGAAAGGGAGAGAAGAGTGAGTCTTTTGTGCATTTTTTCTTTATATACTGTGTTGCGGACTTGGTAGCATGCAGTGCTGGTTTATTAAAAAGTGGCCTTGTGCCAGACACTACACCAAACTACTGAATCCACAAGTAAAGTAGAAATATATTGTGTGAGTGAACTTAATGAGGAAAAGGGGTCAATCAACAAGTGCATATAATACAAGTAGATAGCTGGAATTAAACGACACAAGGCGTCTGATTGAAAAACATATATGAAATTTTTATTAAATTGAAACAAGTAGGTTGTCTCGTCATTCGAGATCATCAGAGAAAGTGTTCCACGCCAAAACAGGAAAGCAAGATGGACAAGGTGGGAAAAAGTTTTATCAGAATGAAAGTTCTGGAAAAATATGACTCGTTAACACGAGGTGTAGGTGTGAACAAATAAAAAAAGTACTCACTGGAATTTTGTATTGTGAGTGTATG
This sequence comes from Acanthosepion pharaonis, assembly GCA_903632075.3. NCBI lineage: Eukaryota > Metazoa > Mollusca > Cephalopoda > Sepiida > Sepiidae > Acanthosepion > Acanthosepion pharaonis. The sequence goes on from CAHIKZ030000562.1 coordinate 90,442, forward strand.
GAATATTTTTTTGGTACAGGTTCAAAGTAGTTAGAATGTGCACGGATAGGAGAAGTCTCATTCTTAACTGTTGGAAGTTTTAGAGTTCGTTGATCATGGATGAAGGCAGACTCGAACAAGACGTTTGCATTACGACTAGAGAATAGGTGTCGAAAAAGGTGAAGTGGCAAAAGTTGTCGTCTCGGAGTTTTTGGTTGAAAGACAAAGGGAAGTTGTTGACAAGTTGTTGACTTAAGGACATTGAATTAATTGCTGAAAATTAACATCGATTTGATGTGATTATTGCCGTTAGGATATCCCTGTCTGTATTATGGTTGACTGACGAGGGATAAAATAAGTCAACTTGTTGGTACGAAGTTCTGACCACGACTGTGTCGTGTATCTCGACGTTTTCTTGTCGAAAACGGAGAAGGTCCATTTCTCTGGGTTACATCAAGACGAGAATGAGTCTTGGGAAAGTGTAAAGGTTGACATGTTGAAATTTGGTAGTTAGGAATAAGATATTCTGACCCGCATATGGGTTAAGGGCACAGAATAAATGAGTTGCCCGTCTAGTTAGGTTGAAAATCTGGATGCAACTGAGTTAGAACACTGGCGTCCGTGACGTCAAGAAAACGCGCGGGAAAAAATTCAAATTCTGTTAGGCTGACTTAATCAGCAGGAGCTAGTAAGCGACCTTCCTTCCTCCAGATTACTGCCACGTCTAGCTGAAAGAGAGAGGAAGGAGTGCAATCTGTGAGCGCGCGCTCGCACACACACACACACACAAGTGTGGTAGGAAGGGAGGAAAACTCGCGCTCACGTAAAATGTAGATGGAATTACTGTGTTATTCCATAACCGAATAAACAATACCATCTAGTGGTTGTAAGCTGAAGTTCTTTTGCAGACAAGGGGAGGTAATCCCACATCTGAAACAAATTATAACACAAGAGAACTGGACAAATATTTTATATTGAAATGATATTTTATTTTTGGTTGAAAAGGTGGTGAGCCTTCTATGGTACCTCTCATCTGATTGGCAATGTTCGTAATAGTAATTTAGTGTTGGTTAAAATTTTGTCTCATTGGGATCCTGCATTTGAAAGCATACATCAGGAAAGTCAAAGAAAGCCAGAAGAAAAGTTGTAAGTATATTTTCAGCTCAAGCATAAAATGAATTTATTTATTTGCTCTAATGTTAGGTCCCTCAACACTGAATTAGAACTCTCAAAATTTGATACAAAACTGCACACAAGAAGACACAGGAAATAAAGTGTTTCTAGAGAAATGCACCTCTAAGAAAGAATCTTTTTATTATTATTATTATTACTATCAAATAAGCACTTCATATCATGAATATCAATTTTTTTCTTTTACTTTTCTAAATTTTAAGGGCAGAGATACAGTTTTCTATTTAAATTAATTGTAAATTTATTCATCCTATGAAAGTAAACTCATATCATATCATAAACCATCTACTTCAAATGTCAAATAATTTCCATTACTGGAAATTATTTGACATTTTTCAACTAAGTAGTGATGATATGATATCAAAATCAGATGTGAAAAATAAACTTACTTACCTTTATTTAAATTTGGACTCGTATAGAGGGGATCAATTTACAATAAATTTACATAACACACTGAACCCTAGACCCACCTAATTAAAATTTAGAAAATTTTAATTTATAATATATATATATATATGACAGTTCCGTATTGGATACAGGTTCGATTCCTGTTGGAGGACGAATATTTTCTATAAAAATTTCTTGAACATTCAGGCCAGTAAATGTTATTAATACTGTTTATTATAAACAGAGCATTTACTTAAATATTTGTATCTATAAAAAGAATGTATAAACATAAAAATGTCTTTATATATATATATATATATATATATATATATATATATATTCATACATGTTTCATTAAATAATATAGACAAGTGTTGTCTATTTATTTTATGTAAATTCTTTTCATAAAGTCTAATAAGTTTAATAACATTATCATTGAACGAAGAAAGAAATTCACAATATTGATCCATATTTTTTAATACAATCTAAGCTTTTGGCTTACATAAGCCATTATCAAAGATGTCAATTACAACATATTAAGCAATATACGGACAAGACAGTGATGATAGTCTGTGATTGTTTATATAGATAATTTCTAAGCAATGATAAACATGTGCATATAAGATGCTAGAAGCGAAAATCGCACCGCATCTCATGATGTCACACATGACCACGTGAGAGTGAATTGGAGAAGTATGAAGTATGGGAAGCCATTGGTGTATATATATATATCATTGTTGTCACCATGCATGTCAGAGTTTGGTTCCTCTAGTGCCTCCATGATGCTTGAATCTGACATGGCTCAGGAGGGCAAGTTGGGAATGGAATAGTTTCAGGCACTGGTTAAATGGTAGGACAGGTGATGGTCTTAGTTAGAGTTGCTGGGCCTTCTTTTTATTACCTCTTCAGTCTTTCTCCTCTCCTCAAAAGTGGAACAACCAAAATCAATTGCTCTTTGCCAGGATGGATAGTCGGCAGCTTCTATTTCCCAGGTGTTAGAGCTGATTCTGACTTGAAGGAAAGATGACTTCAGTTCGTCTTTGAATCTGCACTTTGAGGCCCCATGATGTCTTTTGTTGTTGCCCACTGTAAAGGATGGTCTGTGGGAGTCATGAAGGAGCCATTCGGGTGACATGTCCTGACCACTTGAGGCGGTGCTTGACAATGGCAGCTTCAATGTTTGGCATTTCTGAGCAACTGAGGACTTTATTGTTGGTACAATGATCCTGCAATTTGGTGTTGAGGATCTGCAGGTGGTTGTCTTCTTGGAATCATTCAAGTTTTTTTGAACCCTGCATTGAAAGATCCTAAAAAGCTTGAATGTTATATGCATACAAACATATAAGATATAATAGGCAATTAAATGATAAATTTAGCATATCTAATTTTGTTCTCATGATGGACTTCATTGGACTAAAGTCATGTTTTTATTAATGTTTTTATTATATAAGAGTAGGGTGGGGAGGGAGAGATATAAATGTGAGTGTCGGTTATAATTATGTACTGAGTAGAAATTGACTGAGTCAGGTGGGAAAGGAGCAGTTTACTTATCTTGTGTTGTTGAAATGCTCATTAAACAAAAGCTTGTTAATTTTTGTACTAACCCTCTATAGCTACAGTAGTCACATGACAAGACTTACCATGTGATTCCTAAAGTTGTATAAAAGGAGAGGAAATTTCTCTCTTATTATTATTAAATTTACCTTCCTTGTTATCAGATGGCTATATGTTGCAGAAAAGTGGCAATAGATTTCACAATTAAAGGTAAATGCTATTACTTTTTTTTTTTCCTTGACCTGACAGTTTCTGTTTGTTTTGGGGATCAGTAGCATTTTTTTGACAGTACTGAAGTTTTATTCATTTAATTTTTGCATGATAAAGAAAAATTTTCTATGTATATGTGAATATTTGTTTTTTTAATTAATGCTAACCACTTCAAATACCTCGGAGTATGGATCAATTATAACAAATAGTAGATAAGGAAATTGAACATAGACTGTGTGAGGGGTACTTTTGCCCAACATGACAAATTGCTACAAAAACCGAAAACATTAACCTGTAAACTAGAGTCATGTTCTTAAATAGCCATTCATATTTCATGCATGGAACCAAAACCGTTCAGAAATAACTAAACTCTCAGTTGTATACAACTACTTTCTAAGATCAATGGTTAAAAATTTACTTTGAGTGAGCAAAGACCATCCTTTGTGGACTGGTGCTACTCAATCACAAGCAAAGAATTGTACCATATAGCAAAAATCATATCACTTGAGGACTTTCAACAACAGCAACAAATAAAATGGATATCACATGTAACTCAAAGAGAAAATAATATTTCACACTACTTCAAACAAAGAGTTAGGAAGGAAACCCCATCATTTGTAAAGTTCGATAACAGCTACTGGACTTGAGAAACCTATTTTCCTATTTTAAAAAAGATTTTATACATTTCGGCTGTTTGGCCAATGAATGCAGAAGGTTTGCTTTTTTACAAGATTACCAATACTGCAACTAACAATCTGTTTAAGCATACCTGCCAAGGGAGATCAATTGTATTTAAAGAAGTTGCTTCCCTTAGCGAATCACATTTCGCTCAAGTTGCAACGCTCGGACTCACTAACTCGAATTACCCTGGAAGATTGTTTTAAAATTATAAATAAATAAATAGGATTCTCTTGTTAGAAATACCAGGTGAAGCATACTAAGCTTAGTTTTACCTATCATCCAGTAAAGATTAAATTGATTTTATTAGAAATTACCTGGAACACGAAATTCCAAACTTTCATAACGTTTGATTGAAAAATAATAAATATTTAAAAAGACAAATTAAATAAAAATTGAAGAATAGAAAATATGTGACAAAGAAATTATTTAACCTGTTCACTATATCTTAGTTTTAACGTTGTAAGTCTCGTGTCGAATTTTTCACACACACACAAACTGATGAAAATAAAATAAAAGCGAGTATTGTATGTTTGAAAGTTTTGAAACCGTTTTTTGCAAACAAAATCACCTGATCAATGTGTAGTGTACAACTACAATGAAATGCTGAGCACATTTCTGAGAAGAGGTGAGATAGATAAAAAAAAAAAAAACTGAGATATATAGAAAAGTAAAACAAACTGAGTTAGGTTGATCGATCAATAGATAGAAAAGAGACTGAGATAGATAACAAAAATGATTTACACAGTGTTTGGAGGACTGGGGGGGATTTACCATAAAGGACGGTAACTCAAAAAATACAATGGAATTACCCCCCTTTGTCCGCGAATGGGGACAGGGTGATATAACCTGATATGGTTTAAACTCATGATTTAAATCTAAACAAATTCTTGTTGTGCTCAGGTAGTAATTGAATAAAAGTTATTTTATTATGTGTTAAAATACACTTGTCTCTTATTTTCATTAATTTTTGTTCATTCCAACAACCTGGGATATAACAAATTTTTGGCGACGAGGACTCGAACTTCAAAATCAACATGGCAATTTCACCAGAGATGCTTACAGAGATTTTACGCCAACAGCAAGAACAATTTCAGAAGTCAACAACAGTTATTGACAGCAATGACTGCACAGTTCCAGAATCAACTCGAAATTTTCCTCGCTGGAACAAACCAAAATACCAATTCAGTGTATTTTGGCCAACAACATCACAGAATTCCATTCTGACCAAGTGAGAGGAAAAAACATTCACTTCGTGGTTTAAAGGTTGGATGGATATCTTTCACGCCAATTTTTCTCACAAAGATGAAAAATTGAAAATTTGTCTCCTAATTCGTAAACTGGGCACTAATGAACATGACCGTTATACGAATTATATTTTAATTTTACCAAAGCAGGCAACGGATTTCACCTTCACTGAAATAGTGCAACAACTTGGTGAAATATTCGGAGAAAAACATTCTTTATTTAATATTCGGTTCAATTGTTTAAAGTTAATGAAAGATGACGCTTACGATTATGTGAAATTTGCTAGTCACCCCTTAAGAGTTATTGCCCTTAGTCTATGGCACACACTCACCCCAGAATAAAAGATGGTGTCCTACCCTTGAAACCTACACAAGTATCGCTTGTCTTCTTTAAATATTACATGGTGGCAGCAGTAAAATGAAAATATTCACAACAAAAAAGGAGGTAAGTTTGCTTTTCAAACCCAAGTACGGAAATATGACGATTTCGAAAAATATTAATAGAGCTTGGGGATTGAAAAACAAATTTACCAAAAAGGAATACGCTACCGAATAATAATAACAAGAAAAAGGCTATGTCAAGTCGAATGGACTTAAGACCCCGTTTTGGAGAAAGAAATTAAAACTTCTAACGCCGAACATAGCTCCTGTCATTTGTAATTTTTTTAAAAACAGAACGATAAAAATAAAAGAAAAACATTTCTTTTTATTTTTTGTAAAAAAGGAAGGAAACTATGTGAACAGAACAGAGATTATCATTTTTATTTCCTGTTTTATGAAACCTGAATAAAGAAATAAATACAAATTTTGTGTAAAAAGGGGACATAATAATAATAATCCCTTAAAAGTTATTGCCCTTAGTCTAGGGCACACACCCACACCCAGAATAGAAGATGGCGTTCTACCTTTGAAACCTATACACGTGTCTCCTGCCTTCTTTATTTATTACAACAGTCACGTCAATCGGGAATACGAAAAATTTAAATGAGATTTCCTCACAAATGAGCAGTTTAAGTGTTTGATTTTTATAGCCAGATTAAAAATCTTCTAATCATGCAGATGTTTGCTACTGACTTCTTTCGGTAGATATAGATAGATAAAGAAAGGAAAGAGATGGATAAAGGAGAGATTGAGATAGATAGATAGATAAAGAACAGACTGAGTTGGATAGACAGATATATAAAGAACAGAACGAGATAGATAGATAAAAAACAGACTGAGATAGATAGATAGATAGATAGATAGATAGATAAAGAACAGTCTGAGATAGATAAAAAACACACTTAGATAGAGAGATAAAAAACAGACCTAGATAGATAAAGAACAAACTGAGATAGATAAATAACAGACTATTATAGACAGATAAATAGATAAAAAAACAAACTGATATAGATAGATAAAGAACATCTATCTTTGTGAGATGAGGTATTGTAATTATTTACACTATTTACATTGTTCGGACTGTTGTCTTCATATTTATTGCCATATCCATGACATTTTGGCTGTTGTGCGCACCAGCCCTCTGCAGGTAATTGGAATTTCTAACTGAATCTTTTATTTTGTCCACCAGGGTGGATTGTTTTAGTTCCATGTGCCATACCTCTTCTGGATGTCTCAGTTATCTCCCTTTAACTCAACTCTCCACGTTTTTGTTTATCACTGCAATAGCCGGATATTGAACTCACAATCCCATACCTTAGAGAGATAGATAGATAGATAGATAGATAAAAACAGACTGAATGATAGTGAGGTTGTGTGTGCCACCCCATGCAGCTGTGGTAAGAAATGTAAAGGGGAAACAGGTTTAAGACTG
>CAHIKZ030000562.1:100000-127500 GCA_903632075.3 Acanthosepion pharaonis
ATTGTGAATCAATAGCTGCATCTACCACAAGGAAAATTGGTTCTCTGTGTTGTGCCATAAGGTTTTTCTCACCTGAGTCCATCTTTCACATCTACAAATCTACCATTCATCCATGCATGGAATACTGTTGCCATATATGGTCTGGAGCCCTGATTGATCAAAGACGGATATGCAATGTGATCAGTCCTGACTTGGGGTCTCGACTCCAGTCACTTTATCACTGACGTGATGTGGCTTCCCTCTGCTCTGACAATCTATTTTCACTGGTGTCCCAACTGCATGAATTTAAGCGTGCTACTAGATTGGCATCTTGGTCCCACAATTTTATTGTCAAAACAGTTAAATGTAACCGCCTTTTCTACTCCAACAGCTTCTTCTCTCACACATCCTATCAGTGGAACTCCCTTCCTCTTACTTTTTTCCCTGATAACTATAATCTTCAAAAATTTAAATGTAATGTCAATCGACATCTTCTGTTGCCTTGATCCCTGTTCTTTTTATCCGTCTCTGTTCTTCATTTTATCTTTTTCTCAATCCTCCAGTCTTTTCCCTTACTTACACTCTCTGTAGCCCCTTGCATACTAGTGGTACTCCTGCCTTTCTTGGGATGAAATGCTTAAAAAGAAAAAAAAAATTAATTTTGTCCTGTGTACAAAAAAGAAAAAAGATGTGTAGAAACCCAAAAGAGAAAACAAAAAAGCATACAATTAATGATGCTCTAAGCCAGTGATTCTCAACTGGAGTCCATGTAACATTACAGCAGGTTCACACAAAAAATAGCAAATTGGGGGTCCACAGTAATATTTTAGTGATCCATAAAGCAATTTTATTTCAAAACAGTTGTTACAGCTGAGAATTGGAATTTCTACAGTCTGCACCATATTAAAATACTGAAAATAGAAGAACAACTCTAAAACTAGCAGAAAACAAGATCAGGTGAAGTATTTTAGCATCCTTTTCACTCTACTAGATGTTTTGATTGTAAAAGATAGACAGACTTTTGGCTATATCGCAGCTCCTCAGTGTGGCTAGACATTCGATTGCTTCAAGCCAGGATCAAAACCTGACTGATTTGACATCAGTCAGATATCTTACCCTTATTGTTGCATGGCAGAAAGGAAGGGAATTTTAATGTTTTTCTTTATACAAAATATGTCAGCGGCTTGGCAAACTCAATTCATACTTGAAGAGTAACACTTAGCAGTATAAGCCGCTGTTTTTAAAAACCCCTTTCCCTAGAGAGCTCAACCGGATTTCCAGGAGCATAAAGGAAAATATAGATTATAATTTATCATATAAATTAATTTAATATATTAATAATAATATTATTTTTAAATACTAATAAATTAATTAAATATATTAATAGAAAAATAATCGTGAAAAGGGCTGATCTTTGATTATCATTGACATTAATGGAGCCTAATATAAAAAAAAAACTTGCAGAACAGCATCAACCACAGAGATCTCATTGAATAAATCTGCACTTTTTAAAAAAAATTTATTAATTACTCACATATTTTAAGATGGTTTTATGAGTTATTTTATTAGTGCATATAAATGTTCCATGTTTAGTTGTTAAATACAAGTTCATTTTCATTAAATTAGTTTTACTTCAGAATGCAGCATATACATTTACTATTTCTATAATACAATTTCTAAGCTTATCGATTAGTAAAAAATAACATGAGCTATTTTTTCATCGAACGTTTATGGGGGTCCACCAAAAAAAAAAAAAAGAGTAAGTGTTTCATGGGTAATAAAAAAAAAGATGAGAACCACCGCTCTTAACTAAGGAAAAAAACACTAAGGTAGATAACTCATATATTATAATTAGAATTATTTCCCTTGATTACTTTAGCGTTCATACACGTAAATTATGATTTTGTTAAAATGTGAATCGAACAAAGGCCCTCTGCAAAGGTTATTAACGGAGTAAAGTTATGACAGACAATATAATAACAATTTCATCTCAATCATTTTTCTGCAACATTTATATTTTCTGGCTAATACGAACACGTGTAGCAATGATGAATTTATTTTTATCTGAAATAAAGGATCACTGAGTTTAAAACCGCAGGTCAAATTTCAGAATTCAGTCATTGATATTTTATCCAATAAAAACTAGTATTACAAACATATTGTATTACTTTTTTCATTCAATTAACAAATTATTCCCGTAAAAATTTAAGAAAAGATGAAATTTATGCTAGTCAGAAATGCATAAAAATTGACACTACTTTATTTAAAAAATTTGAATATCATTAATTACATCTAATACAGAGATCCTAAAATAAGAGGAAATTTTAAATCTGAAAAGAATTGAAGAGGAATTTCAACAATAGGTATAAACTGTAAGTATAATTATGAAAGAATTACTAGATGGCAATGCAAAATGAATGCTAAATTAAGGAAGGCAGAGATTGTAATGGAAGGAATATGTGTTGTGTGGTGAGTACAAAATAATAATAATTCCCTTTACCCACTCCTTTCAAATTTGTGCAAACTTAGGAAAAAGATGGAAAGAAATTTGCAAGCCTGTGTGAAATTTTCTTTGGAGCAATGAAAACATTGAGCCTGTAAAGGACCAGGTGTGTTTGCATGTTGTTGTATTAGAAACATGTGTGTAACTCCTGTTAGAATATTAAAAGGTCCAACTACGAAAAATTGACGGGCTCAAGTTAAGTCCAACTGAAGATGTAAAGAAGACAAACAAAACCTATATATATATATATAAACAAATATATGTATTAAACAAAACAATTTTACAATGGACATAGACAATAATATTTGTGTGTGTGTGAACGTTTGTGAATGTTCGTATTTTGGTGAATGTTCGTACGTACGTGTATTTGTGTATAATGTTCATGGCGTCTTCCCACAAGTGGGGAGATGTTATCTTTTTGCAAGAGCTTACATTGTAAATGCTGAAATGAAGAAATGAAAAAGAAGAGAACGAGGCGAGAAGTCACCCAGTATTTATAGCATAGGGAGAATGAACCCTGGTGACAATTTGGGAATTAAGGAGGAGGTAACTCCAACAAGCCTAGAAAAAGAAAGGAAAGAAAATAGCGAGCATATGTGAATTCCTTTTTGATATAAAATAAGGAAAAAAAAATAATTCAACGAGAGAAGAGTGACTGAAGCCATGTGAAAAATTTCATTTCTGTTCATGTGTCCAGCACCACATTCAGATTTTTGCCAGCGTCAAATTACTTGCTAATTATATTATTGGCCATAACCAAGCACTTGACACTTCAAAGAACTTTAATATTTCAAACTCTCTCTCTTCATCTACTTTTGAACATATGCAATCGTACATCCCTTCAGTGAACAACAAACTCCCTTACCATTGTTTGAAACATTTTTGAATATTATTTTGTGTCAGATCATTTAATCTGTTGTATGAATATTTTCTCTTCATGACAATTCATTGAAACTATGGACTTTAAAAATTTCTGATTTATTTTCCTGAAATGAGCTACTGACACAACTTGTAAATTCGTAAATAAATTCCTTATCTTGTTTTTTTAAAAATAACTCGTGTGTTTCCTTGTCATTACCTGCCTCCATTAACCTTCTTTTTGTGTGTAAACCAACTGTTCATTTTAACCCCAAAGTCCTATACCACTATAGGTGTTCTAGTGATGCATTGACTTGAATGTAATTATTTTACATATGTATTTTATTGGGTTAAAAGGGGGCATCATCAGCTGACAATGGAATTATAAAATTCAAACAGAATCATATACTGTAATTCCCCGTGTATAATACGCATTTTTTTCTAAAAAATAATAAATAAAAAATAAGGGGTGCATATTATGCACAACTACAAGAAAATCTTTATAAAATTGCCGTAAGATAAAATAAGAATTATCATAAAATTAAATTATAATAATATTATTTTATGTTTAAAACCATTTTTTTTTAAATAAGTAGGAAACACTGGCCATAATGAAATCGGCGAGGTACAATTTATAAGGTTTGATTACCAAACAAGGGATGCATATTATGTGTGAGTAGAAGCATTTTCCCACACTTTCAGCACAATTTTAGGTGTGCATATTATGGATGAAGGTGTATTATACATGGAGAATTATGGTATGAGATATAACAAAATAAGCATAGACAAAAATGATAAAATGCTTTAGTATACATTTCAGAGAAATGATTGTATATTTTAAAGAACATATATGTATACAGAAGTAAAGAATTTTTGCTTATTTGTTGGTGGCAACATGTTTTATCAGAGAACTTTCTGGGATGTCTGCCTCCTTTGGCCATCAAAAAACAAAGAGAAAGTTTTAATTTTTGTTTCATTTTGAGGTAAAATGCTTGTTCTGATGCATCATGGGAGTATTCTATATTTATTTAACTATTTTTTTATAATCTAACTTTTTCTTCCTTTATTGTTATTTAACATTCTTATCTGTATTTTAAAGTATTTTTATTGCTTAACTTTTAATTTTTCTTCTATTATTAATTATTTTGGTTCCAGACTAGTACATAGTCTACTAATAGGAGCTGGCAGTTATTTTGTAATTTATTTGTTGCTATAACTACATGTGCTTGGATTCTGAGTACCAGTGATCTAATTGTTACTAGTATAATAAAAAGCAAGAGAAATAAGATGAAAGAAATACTAGTCAAAAATTAATAATACTTGACAGTACTTCATGTCAGAAATTTGAATATTATTATATCTAAAAAAAAAAAAGAAAAGAAAAAGGGTCCCAAAGATGAAAGCTCATTAGAATAGATCCAGATTCAGGATTTTCTCTTGCATTGGAAGAACCCCTTCCTGATTGACCATGTATTCAGGGGTGTATCTGTACTCACCACCCTTAAACAATTGCAGGTTTGTGAGGCTATTTAACTGATAGTTGGAGGTTTTGAATTCAGAGTTGTTGGTTTCCTAGACTGGTTGCCACCCAAGGCTATAGGATCCAATCTGTAGCTGCGGGGAAGAAGGGATGGATTCCTCTCTTTCCCAAGAGTATTTACACATAAGTGAATGTAGGGAACTTGAATGAAGCTTGAACTCGGCTCTCTGATTCATCAATCCGAGCCTGTATCCATTACACTTCCTATTATATCTAATGTAGTGATTTTAAAATGGGGGGCATTTCAAGTTCCAGGAAAGGAATTGGGTTTCATTTATACGTATGATGGGGAAAGAATTACTAGATGACAATCTAAAATGGAGGAAAAATTGAGAAAACTTAGGATCGTCAGGAAAGTCATGTGACCTGGGACTCTGAGAATCATTGTTTTAGATAATTTAATAAAGTTGTTAAAAATCTCCCAGCTGCAATATTTCATCAAGATGGAAGAAGCCATTGATTGACATGCAGTTAACTTGTATGGATGCTGCTTTCAAAAAAAAAAACAAAAAAAAACTAATTGAGATTATTTAATTCAGAAAGTCACTAATCATAATTAATCCAATCATTTATAATTTGTGCTGTGTCTTCATGCAGATGGTAATTAATATTAAAAAACTTAAATATTTGATATTTACTAATTTGAAATTTTTTGAAAAAGTTAGTCATTGTGATATTGTTTTTATTAAACTTTCTTTTAAAATATTGTTTGAAATGTTGAACTGAATCATTATTCCACAAATTATTCAGATTAATATCTTTATCTTTGTTATTTTTATTAAAACTATCGTGTTCATTAAAAATAAATAAATAACAATTAATTATACTGTCAAATAATAATTATAATAAAATAATTATAACAATTATAATTATCATTAATATGATTCACCCTTTCTAAACCAATGAGAATCAACTCCAATCTTCCCCTACATGCAATATGCTAGTGGCTTGCTTGCAGGCCACTGATGGCAACACCAGCAGTCTTCCAGTGGCAGCCCAGCAGCAGGCCAAAGGTGAGCCACTAGCAGTCTGCAAGTCGTAACAGTGCCGAGATGAACATGTCAGCAGTCCGACAGTGGGCCACCAGCAGTAAACACTTATGGCATGCCACCCAGTGGCAGATTGATGGCTTGCATGTAGGGTCACTACTACACACAAACATGTGACACCCTCACTATTGGAAGGCAGTGTTGACCAAAATTTTGGCTCCCTTCCTTTTCAGGACATAAAGATAATATTTATCCCTTCTTAACACTTATAACTAAAATTTGAGGTAAGAAAACTCCAGATGTTTTTTCCCATCTAAATTATCTGGACACTCACTACACGCATTATATAATAAAAAAAAATATACAAGAAAGACTATATATTATTTACTCAGTATTACTATCTCTTGTATTACTAACACCACATAACATGTCAACCAGATAATAACTAATACTTGTTTTGTTGCTTCCATATCTTTGTTTCTCATTTTCTATAAGTATTTTTGTATGTATAAATGTTAGGTGGTTTATAATTATTTACCCAGAGTTAGAACTCCTCTTACACAACATTACAGCTGAGATGTTCTGCAGCTTTCCTTGGGTGTCTATTTTATATTCTATTATTATTATTATTATTATTATTATTATTTCTTTTTATTTTAAAGTAGATTCTCTATCTGAACATCAATGATTCCTGTGTAGCAATGTAGTTCTACATTTTGTATTGAATGAGGTTACAGTTGGTCACCAGTTTGTAGTAGTAGGAAGTGTTACTACTTGTTATGGCTGAGGTGGAAACTTTTCAAAGAACCTGAATTCAACATTTTCAAAAGAAATGAATTTCAACACATGGAGGAATTTTGCATATATATTTTTATATAAAGCACAACATAATCCAAGAAGGGAGAAAATATACTTGTATGTACACAGGTAGGGAAAAAAAGGAAGAAAAATATTATCAGCTTTCCTGCTACAAAATGGTGTGTGTTGTGTCACATAGCTGGTTTTGCAGTTTAGCAATCAGTTACCCAGAGGAAATAAATTTCTTTGAAGGTGACAAGATATGTTCTGTATCTAGCACATTCTAGAGTGAAAAGAAAGAGAGAGGGGTTTATGTCCTTCCCATTATAATCTTGAATAGAACGCCATCTAGTGGGTTTCCTGGAAGATAAAATGAAATAATCCTCGTACATGCAGAGTCATTCTGAAAATAAAAGACTTAGTCACATGTACCGAAGAGAATAAACAATATTAATTCTCAAAGTACTTATAGGAATTGCTTATAAAGTTGTTTTCCATTTATGAAAAGTCCTACCTGTTTTTCTTTTTCATTTCCTTTGTGTAATTTTTTTTGCGTTGATTATATAATATTTTTCCACCACTTTCTGTTGGACTTGCATGAGATGCAGCTCAAAGGTTCAGACAATTTGAACAGGATGCACAAACCATGTAGAGACTTTTGCCACTACCCTTTTTGTACTGTGTGCTGGCTCAAAAGAGGGCTACTTCAAAGGAAATGATGAAAACTTATTGTTAGGTTAAATTATGCTTTCACTAGCCAAATCACCATCTTAAGAACATTTCTCTTAATAATAATTTGAAAATAATTCAGCAGATGTTATTTTATTTATGGTCACTGGATTTTTGGTGACTGCCATAGTCAGTTTCCATTGTTCAATACTATATGTCTGAAAAATGGCACTTTTATCATGGTCACCATAGCTTCTTGGCCTTCTGGCTGAGATTAAAGTGTAGTATCTACTCTTGGGTGGATAAACTGTATTTCATAACTCAGTTGAGTATCTCTCTTCAGATAGAGCACAATTCAGTTGTGTCTGTCTGTAGAGAGAGTGCAGCTGAAAATATTATTGAGAGGTTCCTGATCTCAGGAAATAGCTGCCTGCAGAAGTACCCCCTTACTGCACTAAAGAGTGGGGGGGATCAGTAATAATACCGATGATAGCACAACTGAAAGTGTTGTTTGATAATGTGTGTCTGAAAAATGGTGCATTTATCATAACTGCCACTGTTTCTCAGCCCTTTCAGGGGTTGGGGAGGGTCAAAAACTTTAAGCCCAAGCCCCAGAGAGCCTTTTCCCCAGGCAGTACGACTCCTTTGGGAGGAGGCTGGGTTTATTGCCTGAGGTATCCCCAAAAGGGGAAGTGCTGAGGGGGCTTAGGCAATTTTTCTATGGTACTGCCAGTAAACCCACTCTAAACTTCGATCTTGTGTCACATTCGGTAAAGATGTGGGCATGCTGAGAAAATACAATTTCTTTTTAGCCTTTTGGCTGGGATCAAAGTGTAGTATCTGCCCTCAGGTTGATAAACTGCATTTCATATCTCAGTTGTGTGTCTGTCTGCAGACAGAGCTCAACTGAAAATATTATTGAAAAGTGCCCCCTGGTCTCTGAAAACAGCTGCCCACAGCAGTACCTCCCTCATTGCACTAAAGAGGCAGGGGGTCGGTAATAATATCAATGACAGCTCAGCTAACGGTTGCAGGGGCTGGGCTATTTTTGGACCTGGTCTGGGTGCATGTGCTTGGGTTCCCCACATTAAGCTGACCTTGTGTCACATCCTGCTAACATGAAGCAGCAAGAAAATACAATCGATTCTCAGCCTTTTGGCTAAGATCAAAGTGTAATTTTTTCCTCATCCCTTGAAAATTGCGTAAATAAAGATTCATGCTAGGGCTTTTCATAGAGGAAATGAGGTATTTTGGTGACTGTGGTGTGACAGCTAAGAGTAAATGCACTGTTATGGTGAAAGGAAAATTGTAAGTACGAATGGGTCAATGAGTAAGACTAGTTAGTTTTGAGGTAGGACTCTAGAAGACCAGTTTTTTCCCCATCCCCACTTTTTAGCCCTTGTGGTACATTTTGTATCAATTATTGCAAAAAAATATTAAGATCAAAGTGTAGTATCTGTTCCCATCAGTATAATCTTATTCTCTCTCTCTCTTCACTTCTATCTCACTAAAACCATATAGTGTCTTTTTCCCTCCTGATCAAAACGGAATAGTCCATTATTTATGAGGTATTTGCAGGGAGAGAAAAGCAGAATTCCTTGAAAATTTAGCTAACACTTCATATACAAGATACAGTTCAGAAGTTGTAAGAATTTCTCAGGACAGATATTTAGTCATTTCAAGACAATATATAATTGTGGTTGGCTAGTTACTGTTTCTGTGTTTACCTCTGCAGGAATCTGAAATTGTGGAAAACTTACAAGTATTATTATGGTTCTTTCGATATTCTGACAAATGACTTTTTATGCAAAGAGAGTAGGAAAGAAAATTATGAAAAGAAAAAAAAAAATTTCCAAAGAATTTTTATTTCATGAAATAAAATTGGAGCAATACATTTAATCTAAAAAAATTCTATGAAAAACAAGAAAGAAACAAAAACAAAGAAGAAAGAAAAAGCACTTGATGGCAGGAGAAAGTTGTGGAATGCTGTACTGAGCATCAAATTTGAACAAAGGTAAAATATGTATAAAAAAATTAAACTTAAAATAAAACAAGATTCAACAACTTTAAATTTACTTAACCTGAATGCAGACTATTAACCACATCTTTGTTGTTGACATCACAATGTTTCAACAATTGTGCCCTTCAGCCTTCATCAGGTATATGTCAATCTGGACAAGCTTCAGGAAATGTTGAACTGAACCCTTTGAAATTCCCTAAAGGTTGCCCAGATTGATAAACACCTGATGAAGGCAAGATGGCACAATGGCTGAAACAGTGTGATGATAACAACAAAGATGAGGACAATAATCCAGGTGTAAATTATGTAAATAATAATACTCCTCACCCTATAAATTCAGAGAAAAATTATCAACCACTTTTGTCACATTCTCCTGTTCAATTTGAAAATTCCAATTAAGAGTCTCAATTGATAATCATTTTTAATTTTGATTAAAATAAAAAGACCCTAACCCTGTGTGACTACATATAATCAATTGCTATGTCTACTGCTAGGAAAGTTAGTTCACTGTGTTGTGCCAGAAAATTTTTCTCATCAGAATCCAAATTGCACATTTATAAATCTTCCATTCATCTGTGCATTGGTCTAGTGCTCCTGTTGTATATCTCAAGATTCTTGACAAAATCCAAAGAAGAGTCTGTCATATTATCAGTCCTGACCTAGCATCTCAACTTCAGTCAATTTCTCACAGACATGACATGGCTTCCCTCTGTCTTTTCTACAAATATTTTCATGGCAACTGTTCTGATGAGCTTTTCCCCTGGTGCCTCAACATGAATACTAGATTGGCATGATACTAGATTGGCAATTAGGTCTCACCATTTTACTGTTGAACTAGCTAGACGCAACTACCACTTCTACTTTAACAGTTCCTTTTGTTGCACTTCTGACATGTGGAACTCCCTTCTGATTTCTTACTTCCCTGATAACTACAATCTTCAAAAATTTAAATGTAATGTCAATTGCCATCTTTTGTCTTCTTGAACCCTGTTCCTTTATTGTTTTTTGCTCAATCTTCCCCATGTCTTCTTGTTCTCTTTCACTCATTGTAACCCCCTGCATTCTAGTGACATTATCGCCTTGCTTGGAATGAAACAATTTAAAAACAAAAAAAATTAAATAACATTTATAAAACTACCACTATATTGTGTCTCTATGCTTTTGTACCAAATATAAGTATTGTCTGGAATAGTTATGATGATGGGAGTTTTTCAACTTATAAAATAAGCAAGTCAGTTCAAATAGACATTTTAGTTTATATACAAGTTTAATAAACGTGGTAGAAAATTTTAAATGTACCAAATAAGAACTGTACTGATGGTAAAATTGAAGGAAATAATTGTGCCATTGCTTGTATATAACTGAATTAAAATACAGAATATAATTAATCATTCCCCTATAACCATGTACCTAAATCCACAGTACTGTAATATTAAATGGAAATGGAAGCCTGTCTTGCAATCCATCAGATTTAGTAACTTGCAATCCTAGGTGTCCTAGTACTCACTAATTTCATAAAACAGAAGAAAATGATAAGAAATATCACTCAGTTATGTACCGTGTGTGATACATGCTTAGGCAATCATGTATCTTTTGATACATGACTGACGAGGCAGATTTTTTCCTGCAGAAGGTTGCCATTTCTTTCTGTAGTAGACCAGTTGCCATCCAAAGCTATAGAACCCGGTCTGTCCAGCTATTTATGCATAGCTGTGGGGAGAAGAAGATGATTCATACCTTTCCCAAGGGTATTAGCATGTAAGTGAATGTAGTGGATTCAAATGGAATTTGAACTCAGCTCTCCGATTCATCAATCCGAGCTGCTATCCATTACTCCACTGTGCCATCTAAGTAATATACTATTTGAAAAAAAAACATTTTCCAAACCTTACAGTATTGGGTTGTAATATGGAGGACATGGAGCTGTCCTCCAATTCTTTTCTGTTTATAGAAATAAATACACATCTGTGAGGCTTATGTAATAACAAAGAGAATGAAATCATTTGTTCGAATAACTTTTAGGAAATAATGTCACTAAAAATTTTAAATATTACTGGTCTTTTTTGCTTTTAATACTCTCTACAAATAAAGACATTTTTTCTACTTTCAAGAAATACTCAAATTTGTCTCCTTTTTAAAAGGGATGTCACAAAAGTGGCCAAGTTTGGCTGTCATTACTTAAAAATTTCACAATTTTTTTTATTAAAAAAAAAAACAAAATAAAAAAGAAACATTCAAATCATCACAAATGTTCTGACAAAAAAAAAAAAAAAAAAAAAAAAAAACAAAAACTGCAAAAGAAGAAAAAAAATCAGTACACAGCCATTAAATTAAAATTCAAAATTAATTGCCCCATAGCATCACCATTTTTCAGTGATGTTGATAATTCAGCTATGAAGTTAAAAAAACTGGGGAGGGAATAAAGTCATTGTAAAAGACAGACAAGGAATCATTCAATATTGGAAACTATTCTTATACACACCATGATGGCTTTTTATCTATTAAGTACATTTTGACCACTTTAACAATTCAATGAAATGGATGTTAACATTGGTATCTAGATTTATTTAAAATACTTTTATGAAGTCTTCATAAGTGCACAGATGCGCAAGACATACATTTTGGGGTGGGGCAGAGTTAGATGATGTATTTTTCAGCCAAGTCAAATTGGTTATTAGTTTTCTAAGATATTCAATTGGAATCAAATATGGATTAAAATCTGACAGAATAGTAGAATAAGGAACAAATAGGAAACGTCTATAAATTTAACATGTTTTGGTTTTATTTAAGCTTCATCAGAATTTTTTGGAAATGAATTATAGAAAAGAAAGTTCTGGTATTTTGAGTTCTGTTTTATTTGTTTTTCATTGGTCAGGCAGATCTAACGTGTTTATATCTTATGATGTTCCAGACACACACACCACAAGACATAAACATGTGAGATCTACCTGACCAATGAAAAACAAACAGAATAGAACTCAAAGTACTGGAACTTTCTCTTCTATAATTCATTTCCAAAAATTTCTGATGAAGCTTAAATAAAACCGAAACATGTTAAATTTATAAATGTTTCCTATTTATTACTTATTCTATCATTAGCAATGTTTAACCTTTCTGCTTGCAAAAAAAGTGTATCAAAGGGATAGTCATTCCTTTGAATCTGCTATTACTGTATACACTTCTGACTCCCTCAGCAATGATTTACAAGATTATAAAAATATGTGAACCAAGTAAAATGCAGTATTATTTACTTTTTATAAAGATTTATTTACCATTTTATAAAGAAACAAATTTGAAAAGAAATATTTTTATTCAAAAATTTATAAAAATTTACAAAATTATGAAAATATGTATACTAACTACAATGCAATATTTATTATTTACCATTGTATAAATAACTATGAAAACAAGTTTTTATTCAATCTAATAAATAAATAATGTTTAATATTTTTGTTATTAATTCTCAAGATTAAAGAAAATGTATAAATCCACTTTCATATGTTTAGGTTTTTTTTATTAAAATTCAAATCATCACTTCTTAAAAACAATAAACATTGCTGAGGGAGTCAAAAGTGTATACAGTAATAGCAGGGGTCAAGAGAATAACCATTCTTCTGGCACAGTGTTTTTTTATTTTGTGAGTACTAAAATTAAATATTGCCCTAACATTTCCTAGACATACAATATTTGTGAAGGTTAGCTTTTTAAAAATGCACATAGCACTCATATTAAAATGCACATAAGACTTTTACTTTTGAATTAGGTAAATGTAACTGCCACTTCTACTCCAACAGTTTCTTTTCTTGCACTTCCCCACTGTGAAGCTCCCTTCCATTTCCTTGTTTCCCTGATAACTAAGATCTTTAAAAATTTAAATGCAACATCAATCGCCATCTTCTATCTCCATTCAGCTTTTATCCTTTCCTTGGTTCCCTGCTATACTCAGTCTTTTCTCTCAGCTTCACTCTCTGTAACTCCCTGCGTACTAGTGGCATTCTCACACTGCCTGGGGTGAAATGATTAAAAAAAAACAAACTCATGCCTAACTCATTGCAGTTTTCAATATTTATGAAAAGAAACCAAAACTTAATTCCCTTTTTAAGTTCTTAATGAGTCAATCTTTTATTATTGCTATATTGCAAACTGCTAACATGTTTGATGCTAACTTTGACAACATTTACAATAATCATTGTGCATTTGATTTTTGCTTGGAATTTTTTTGGTCAGGGTACAGCTTATCAATCCTTTGTGTACTGGAATATATTTTTAAAGCCAGAACATTTTTGGATTGTACAAATAATTCTTTTTTTGTGAATGAATACTGCATTAACAATTTTTTGAGAATAACAATGATTTTTCCAGATACATGTCCTACTATTTAACCCGTAGCTAGGGGGAAGAAATGGATTCATGCCTTTCCAACAGTGTTTGTGCATAAGTGAATGTAACTGGGATTTGAACATGGCACTCCAATTTCTCATTCCAAGCTGCTTTCCATAACACCACCTGCACATTTGCTCTGCATCTTAGAGTTGACTTTGTAATAGACGTCACCAGTACAAGGCAAACACTGAAACACCTCTGCTTGACACACAAATACTCTGATGATCCCAGAAGTAAATATATATGATTGTAAATGAATAAATTATGATTACAAATCAAAATAATGTCATAATATAAAAAGAATCCTGATTGACACACAAGTTCCCTGATGTCCCCAGAATAAAATATATATGATTATGAAAGATTAGATTATGATTACAAATCATAATGATGTTAATATTATAAAAAGCAATTACACACCAATGTTATCATAATAATTTTAATTCTTTCTGAAATATTCCTTGCTAAATTCTAAGTGTATGATTTATGAACATAATTATAGTATCATAAAATATGAAGGTAATTAAAAAACATTTAATATTCATTTAACAAACAAGATATTTATATGAATATACATGTAAACAAAATTGTTTGGCTATATAAATGCACATATTTCATCATTATCAGAATATTACGAATGAAAGTAACATTTTCTACATATTTATTATATTAAATATTACATATTTATATGAATATATATATGTAAGTAAAATTGTGTTTGGATATATAAATGTTCATATTTCAATGTTAATTTACATCATCATCAGAATATTATGAAAGAAAGTCCTGCCTATTTTTATGGGTGTATATATATATATATATATATATATAATAAAAATCAAATAAAACAATTTAAAATGGATGGACCAAAACCAATCAGTTGGATATCAATGTTACAGTGAGTGGGGAGAAGTTCAAAGCATGGCTTTACAAGATTGATTTCTGTTTGAATTTCTTGGAAGGGGAGTTATCCTTATTTATACTATTTATTTGGACTGTTGTCCTCATCTTTGTTGTTGTTATCACAACATTTTGACTGCTGTACCCTCTGTCCTTCTTGCATATCAATCTAGGAAACCTACAGGGAATTATGAACTGAAACCTTTATTTAATGCACAGAGGTAGACGGTTCTCATTCCAACATGAGGACAATAGTCCAAGTATGAATAGTGTTCACAAGGTTGAATTAATTAAAAAGAATTAACTGATATAAGAGATCATCTCACATGGACAGTGGGAAGAAAACAATGTGGATTGAATATAGGGTTCTATTTGAAATTCCCAGAAGGTTATCAACTATGGAGGATATCTGAAAAAGGCTGGTGGTTAAAATGGCCAAAAGTGGGTATGGTGATAACAATCGAGATGACATGTATAAATAAATTAGTGTATGATAATGTAAAATTACTATCCATTTGTTAGCAAGAAATACATTCCTTAATTCTACCAGTTCTAAGCTTCAAGACTAAGACCTACCATGCACATTATAGTGAACAACTATTTCTCTTTTGTATTCCATTGGTGAGATGTAAATTCCACTCTAACAGCTTCTTCTCATGAACTGCTACAGTGTGGAACTGACTCTCAAGAGGATGGCTTCTCTAATCAATACAATCGAAACCTGTTCAAGTCTAAGATTAACTGTTATCTTTTCCACAAATCCTTCATTTAAAAAATTTGAATACTATTAAATCTAAAAACAGTCTCAGGGACAAAAGCTCATTGGAGCTGATCCAGATTCATGGCCTTCTTGTTCCTTGGAGAAACCCCACCCCACTGATTGACCATATTGTCAAGGGTGTAGTTGTACTCACCATGCTTAGACAATTGTAGGATTGGAGGTTTTGAATTCAGAGTTGTCCTCCTATACTGGTTGCCACCCAAGGCTATAGAACCCAGTCTAACCTGCTATTTACTCATAGCTAGAGGGAGAAGGGATGGATTCATACTTTTCCCAAGGGTATTTGCCTTTTACTCTGTAAACCTCTACCTCAAGTGGCTCTTGTGCTTTGTACAAGATGAACATTATTATAAAAAAAAAAAGCCAAAAATAATCTTAGCCTAGTCTCTTGCCTACACTTTCACTCAAATGCCCTTGGAAAAAAATCAGCTCTTCTCCCTTCTATCTATGGGCTAAATAGCAGGGAAGCCTTGGGTGTCAGCCAATCTAGGAGATGAACAATTCTAAATTCAAAACTGTCAAGAAGGCAATGGGAAACCACTACACTATCTAAGTCATGGCAATTTGCAGATATTAAAGGAATCTATGGAGAGCCATGATCACCTATGTCCTGAAGGGCTATAGTATTAGAAAAATAACCAGGGAGATATAGATAAACACATTTTGGTATTTTTATTTGTGAAGATTAAAATAACAGAATATCCTATTTCTATTATATCATCAGAAAAGTCTAATACAAATTGTCCATCTCTCTAGAGTGGACACTCCTGGCAATGTAGATGTGTTAAATGCACACACACACATTTATTCATTAATAAATATACATTTTTTTCCTCATTGGTAGCCTGACTTGGAGTTTCTTGCACAACGCAACCTTCAGGTACTGTAGATTGCATTGTGCATGAAACTCTGAATCATGCTACTGGTGATGAGAAAATATAAATAACTCTGTTATATTGAGCACTATTTTATTAACACTAGCACTCAATGTGCGATATCATATATATATATATATATATATAGTAGAGTAAAAATACTAAAATGATTGAGTATCAGTAAAGTATTGTGGAGATTGTGGTCACTTTGTCTCCAGTGAAAACCAACTAATGGATACAAATAATAATAGTCCACACATATACAGTGTGTGCATATATGGACTCACCCACACATGTATATGCAGTTAATGGATTTTTGTAATTGGACTTTCTTTCTTAATAATATAAACATTAAATAAGACTTTCAATCACTAGACCAGTTGATATTAATTTCAGTTAAAAAAAATAAGGATGTCTACTTAAATATAAATATATATATATATATATATATATATATATATATATATATATATTTATAAATAAATTCCTGGTAAACCAACCACAACTCAAAATTTCATGCATATTCATGCAATCATCAGGTAGTCAGCAACTGTTCTTTGTGAAATGAATGCCAAATAATCCCCATTACTTTGGGGTGGAGAGGACCCAAAGACCAGAAAAAAAATCAAAAGCATGCCCCCCCCTCTCTCTCTCTATATATATATATATTCACATGTGGAATACTTTTCTAGGTCACCAAAAGTGTTCACAACAGAGATTTTACAAATTGCTTGTCTTTATGTATTGAACTCTTCTGATGACATAGTAGAAATAGAATGTTCTGCTATTTCAAACTTAACAATTAAAATGCCATAATTTAAGCTTTAAATTATATTTAGCTTTACAGATTATTTTTTGGGAGTTCATAGTAATTATACAATTGCAATTTGCTTATAAAATATTAAAAGCTAAAAGACTTTAATCCTTTCCTTTTCTTTTGACAACACATGAAAACCAATAATAATAATAGTTCTGTTGGCTCTTATTGATTTGCAGATAGGTAAATTTTGGCAATGTTATATCAATAGTGGCATGAATTTTAGCTCAAGCAATAAGAGGTAGTTTGGCTATGTTGACTTGAGTATCCAAATCAGCTGAATTTTATCTGACAGGTTATTGTGATTGAGGCATGAATAATAATAAACTTTCTTGGCTCTTATTGATTTGCGGATATGCAAACTTTGGCAATTTTCTATTAATAGTTGGAAGTTTTAGTTCAAGAAAATCAAAAAGTAAGGTTCGGAGTTATAAATCAGAAATTAAGGAATCATACAGTTCAAAGATATAAAACTCGTCGTTATGTTTTATTTTGACTTTCTTATCTAAGATTCTGTGGTGTGTGCTGTTAACTGAAACTATCAAATCATAATGGCTTGTAAAATAAATGGAGATAAATTGTAGAATTTGAATCCTAATTGTTTAAGTGGAAAATAAATCTAGTCTTGTGTTTCACTAACCCAACTATATTTCTTATATAGTCTTATATATTTCTTATTCAGAAAACAATACCATTCAGTTCTGTTGGTCAAAAATAGTTTGATATATTTCTCAAAAACAATTTATATACATCCACACCTGCACAAACAAACCAAATAAATACTCTATCTAAAACTTATCTCATTAAAAATGCATATATTGTTACAATTTTTGAATACCTGCCTTTGTCCATATAAGGAGTGACATTAATATGTCTGTAGTCTATATTAAGCATTTACTATAATTCATACAATTGGCACAAAGTGGAAAAGCTTTTAAATAATGCATTTCTGCAACATGATGTGTGTTTGGTGTGCAAGGAAAATGCATATATATATAATCGTCGTGGCCTGACGATTGCATCTATCATGAAACAGCTTGTCGCTTCTAAGTGTTGACGTCAATGTTCACTTTTATATTTACACACATGCTCTATCTCTGATAATTAGCACTTTATCCCATAAATATAGCACACCTTAAGAATATATTTCTTTATATATATATATATATCCACATACACCAATAGCTCTCACACACATACGTGTGTGTGTGTGTGTGTGTGTATATATATATATATACGCACACACACACGTGTCAAAGCAAAGTTTAAGACAGAAATTTAAAGGCAAAAACAAGGAAAACAAATAAAAAATATAAGGATTATTTTCAAAGACATGGTAAGATGAAAGAGGAAGGAGTAAACAGCTAAAAAGACATACATTAATACTAGCAAAGTTTTGGTGGATTCTTGACTGAAACCAAGGACTCAATGCCAAAGTTGACAGAGCCTAAATATACCCACCTGATAATTATTGCATGAAACTGAATAGCAGACTTTGATATTATTGTATTAATAATAATAATAATAATAATAATATATATATATATATATATAATTTTAGGAATGGATTTTTCTTTTATTAATCCAATATATATTCCAACCTGAAGAAGTCAAACCCAACACACATCATGTTGGTGCAACAAGTCACTTAAAATCTTTTCCATTTTGTCTCAGCATCTCTGACTTTGTCTTGGATACTATTATAAAACCGACAAACACGCATTTCATAAAATATAAAACCCAATTCTTGTTTCAGCAGAGAATATGTTGAAAATAATTGTTAAATTGGTCAGTACTTATATGCAGACTATTATCCTCATCTTTGTTGTTATCACAATGTTTGTATCGTCCATTGTGCCCTGCAGCCTTCATTAAGTGTATGTTTCTCTGGGTAACCTACAAGGTATTCTGAACTGAGCACTTTATTTTTTTTATAATGCTATTTAATCTATGGGAGTAAACTACTACTGTTTAAGGATATCTCATCTGCTTCTATTATGGGATTACAGCCTAGTGGAGTAAAGCATTGGTTTGTGAATTTTGTGACAGTAATTATGAGTTCAATCCCTGGTTTAGGCAGTGTGTACTCTGACTTAGTGGAATCAGGATGAGCAATAACTGAGCAGTACTAAACATAAGAACTAGACTAGATATTCATAGACATGAGCAGTGGAATGAAAACAGTCTACTCCTGTCGATTAAATAAAGTGTTCAGAATTCCCTGCAAATTACTTGGATCAACATACATCTGATGAAGTCTGGAAGGCACAACAGCTGAAACATTGTGATAACAACAACAAAGGCAAATAGTCTACTTGTAAATAGTGCAAATAATGATAAGATAAAGGATCACATTCAGACAGAAATTAGTTTGATCACTGCATAATTCTCAAACTTCATCAACATTCTCTTTATTTGTCCCAGTTAAAAATAAGTTTCTTTTTACACTTTTTAAATTTTAATATGATGTGGGGGAGCAGGTCTTCTATGCCATCAACCATGACATTTTACACAACAAATCTCTATTTTTATACTTATCTCCTTTCTTGTCAATGCACTTAATGCTTCTCCATTACTGAAGATCATACAGTAAAAATTCAGCTAATAACAGTGTTGGGCTATGGAATTATTGATGCACTCTTGTAGTTTTAAAATGGCTGCTGCAAAAATAAATTTGCTTTTGGAAGGAATGGCTAGTTATGCATCTATTAATTTTTTTATAAAGACTTAAATCCAAATCATTCCAATTTAATCAACTTGGCTTTCTGGCCTCAGTTAATAAAATATCTATTAGTAAATATATAGGTATAGTTATTTATATAGCATTTATCGACAACAACTAGAACTTTTAAAGGTGTTTAATGTACACTTGTACATTACATAACAAATGCCAAAAAGAATTAATTGGGAGAGGTTTAAGTTATGTGACCTCGAACACATTCGGCCATGTTTGAAATCAAATTGTCTTATGATAGAGTGTTCTGGTTGGAGGCCATCTGCTTCTTTTCACTTTTCCTCTTGCATTTGTGAAAGAGAGTTGACATGGAATCACATACAAAAATAAAGGAAAAATCAGATTGGTAAAAAATAATCACATTCGTTTTTCAGTTGATACCATCTTCCAAAAAGGCCATTTTAGGAAAAAAAAAAAAGGTGGGGGGATATTTCACAAGATATAATTTTATGAAAAGAGTAGATGATTTTAAAAAACAAAATTAAACAAAAAGAAAAGATTCACAGCAAAATTAGAATGTTTACATCATTTTTGCTTCCCTGACAATTACAATCTTCAAAAATTTAAATGCAACAACAATCGCCATCTTCTGTCTTCTTAAATCCCTGTTCATTTTTTCTTTCCCTCAATCCTCCCTATTCTCAGTTTTCTCATTCTCTTTCACTCCATATCATCCTGGACATTCTCATGGCATTGTCACCTTGCTTGGGGCGAAATGAAAAAAAAAAACTATTTTAAAACAGTTAAAGCAGATATGTTGTTGATTTGAACCCTCAAATTATTATTCTGCTTTTCAAAGTAGAAATAATTACTACTCTATACTTACTGGGAGTATTTAATTTACAATATTTTTATCAGGAAATTTTATTTTTTTTAGTTATAAATTACTGAGCAAATCAAAATTGACCTCCTTTTCTTTCAGAAAAAAATATTTTTATGTCTTTTTGAATAGCTATGAAAACAATGGATGAATTAGTCTTAATCAGAATTCAAAAGCTCCACCTAATATTTAATGCATTTAGATCTACACGTGTGTTGCTTCTGACACATATGTGCATCAACTCCATCATTTATTTAAGGCAATATGAACAGGCACAGTAATGTAGTTATTCTCAGCACTGTTTTTTTCTTTTACGTTGAATTGCGTTGTATTTTGATAAAAGAAATGACTATGATGCACAAATGCATAACAATGAAGATAATTTAATTTTATTTAACAAAATAAAGCAAAAATATATAGCAATTTCTAATGATAACAAAAAAATGGCTGACATCATGTAAGGGTTCAAATATTTTCAGTTGCAGTGAGCATGTACAAATTTAATTATATTTATCAAAAAGCATAACTAGTCCTTAAAGCCATTTCTAGAACTTAGTAACTCTAACAAAAACATATCTGGCATTATGTAAGCATTCACATATCCAAAGTAGCTATGAATATGTTAAAATATAATTTTAGTTATTTACACTATTTACATTGTTCGGATTGTTGTCCTCATTTTTGTTGCCATATTCACAATGTTTTGAACATTGTATGCTCCAACCTTCTTCAGGTAATTGGAATTTCAAACTGAACCCTTTATATCATCCACTGGGGTAGATTGTTCTAGTTCCATGTGCAGTGCCTCTTTCAGATATCTCAGTATCAGTTATCTCCCTTTTAACTATCCAAGTTTTTGTTCACCTCTGCTGTAGCCAGGTACTGAACTCAAAACTCTTTGGGTCAAGCTGGGGGATGAAATAAAGGGTTTGGTTTGAAATTCTAATCACCTGAAGAAGGCCGGAGTGTACAACAGTCAAAACGTTATGAATATGGCAACAAAGATGAGGACAACAATCCAAACAATGTAAATAGTGTAAATGATTACAATACCTCATCTGAGAAATATAGACAGATAATTATAGTTAGTTGTCCACCCCCTATAGGTTGTTTAATGATGAAATCTAAATATTTTAAACACAGTTGTACGACTTCAACTACAGACATTTTGTACATAATTTTATACTTTCAGGGTAAACGTGTGTTTTGAGATATATAGTTTGTAGATGGTCTATTATAGGTTTAAACCTATTTCTTCAATGTAAGAATTTATGTTCACAGTTTCAGTATTTCCAAATAATTTTCTCATGTTAGTTTCTGTATTGTATTAATGTCTTATAAGGGCAAGGGAGTATATTCAGTTCAAATGTTTTTCACTATGAATGCAGCTCGGCATGTTGTACACGGTTGATCTTTATTCTTCAGCAAGTATGAATGGTTAAGGAATATGTGGCCTATGTGAAGCCGAGTTAGCGTTACTTCGTTTTTTTTCTTCCTTTTCTAGACATTTGTTTCCATTCTTCTAGAATTGGTTTGATTGTGAGAAGCTTAATATTTGTGTTATTGATCCAACATTTCTGGCATTTCTGTTGAATAAAAGTGTCTATTTTACTTTCAGCTTTGAATAAGACATCTTGAAAAAAAAATACCTTTACTCTGAAAGTATAAAATATTTAGATGTCGACATTAGAGTTTGATATACTGCTAAACAAAATCAACCAACCAACTGGGTTAATTAATGCTGAACTCTAAATGTTTTGAATGCAATTTTATGCCTTCAACTACAGATATTCTTTACATAATTCTACACTTTTTAATGTAAACATATGTTTTATAAATACATAGTTTACAGATGATCTATTGTAAGTGTTGTTTTGGTATAGACCTATTTCTTTAAAATAGGACATTATGTTGACAGTTTCAGTATTTTCAAATAGTTTTCTTGTAGTATTTATGACTTATACAGGTTAAGTGAGTACATTCAGTTAAAATGTTTTTCATGATGAGTGCAGTTTGGCATGATGTACATGTTGGTTGATCTTCAGTCTTCAGCAAGTATGTGTGGCCTATGCATACTCGAACTAGCATAACTTTGACTTTTCTTCCTAAGAATAAAATATTATATGCAACAAAAGGAATTAATGAAAGATGTCGATACTCAAGTCACAACTCCAATCACTAATTAGGAAACATTCACATGTCATAATCCAATATGCAAGAACAAGTGAATTAGGACTGGTGTATAGTGAAATAGTGTAAAATTTAATTTTGATTGATTCATTCATTCTTATACAGCTTATCTAACCTTTGCAGGTTATTTAAAGACAGGAAATATTTTTAGATTGTGAGAATTTATTTATTTTTTTTTTAGATAAATAATGGTTTAGTGACATAAGTTTTACTAATTAATCTATAGCTGGGGGGGAAAGAGGTAGATTCATACCTTTCCCAAGGGAATTTTCATGTAAATGAATATAGTGAACATAACTGAAGCTGGAACTTGGCTCTCTGATTTACAATTCTGAGCCATTATACATTACACCACCCACATATCAATATTACAGCACCTGGTATTTACAAGCGATCATCCATCTAGGTACTGACCAGACTCAAAGTTGCTTAACTCTGGTGATCATATGGAAACTGGTGTTTCAACATGGTATGGCCATAAGCTGCTGGTGTATAGTGAAAGAGTGTGTAAAATTTACTTTTATTTACCAAAATAAAGCATAAGTAATCTAATATAGCAATTTCTAACAAAAACATAGATGGCTTTATCTTAGGTTTCACATAACCGTAGTAGCAGTGAATGTATTACTAAATTTAATTTTATCTACTAAAATAATGCGTAAGGTTTCTTATATAGTAATTTCTAATCATAAATCTAGTAACAACAGCCAGAAGTATGTAACAGTAGAAATACACTAAATCAATGGTAACATATTAAAATAAAGCATACATTTTCATATAGATCAATTTTTAACAAAAAATTAGATGGCTTATATAAGAGGTACAAATATCCAAGTTAGCTGTGAACGTACTAAGAAAGCCTTTTTAGAATTTAGTATTAACTGAAAAAAGAGTTTATTATTATTATTATACAGTGTTTAGTAATGTTTTTTCATCAAAAATTAGTAACAAAAACCATTTTTTTCTTTGTGCATAATATGCATTAGTAAATGCTCAAAACAATTGAAACATTTCTTCAAAGTAAACTAAAAATAAACAAATATGTGCAACCAAATTTTTGTCCATGGTTATTGTCAGATTAAAAAAAAAAACAATCCTTTGTTGGAAAAATCTGAGGAAAATTTTGGTTGTTGGCTGCAGGAATGTATTTGAAGATGTACAACTCACAGACTCTTGGGTTTCTGCTGCCCAATTCGCAGCAAAGAATTCAGGAAGTTGAAACATCCGAGGAAGGAGAGGGCGGACATAATAAAAACAGGAAGACGGAAGATGTTCTCGATGCCAAAAAGAAGAGAAAGTATCACACACACATACAGCACCAATGATACAAAAGCTCGGCTCAACCTGTGAACAAAAAAATACAAAACAAAAAAAACATGAGACTGTAAAAGACTTTGTATGAAGAAAAGGTCAAGCGAATAAACTTTATCAAATATGTATTCAGTCTTATTTGTCTTTTATACAAGCAGAAACTGTTTGACCAACCATTTAATTTAAGCTGGTTTGGTTTGGTTTATTTTGTTTTATGGCATATCAACCTTAATGGGTTATTTAATGTTGACAAAATGTTTTTTATTGCTGGCAATATTTTGTTTTGTCAAAAATCTATTTCTGGTAATATTTTTCCTTCAAAATTGTATTGCTGGTAATAATTTTTTTCAAAAAAGTATTGCTGGTAATAGTTAACTATTTGCCCATAGCTGGGACCCTAACAGGTGCTCAACCCCAGGTCAGGGTGAACCTGGAAACACCAGCAATTAAGAGGTTGTTCCACACTCCTCAAAACCTCCTGATCAGAGGCCTTGCTGCTGGACGTAGTTTATCGTCTTACCTAGGATGCAATTTAAGCTGGGTAGTTTTAAGGGAAAAATGGAAACAAAAAGGACACTTATAGTTAGAATCAGAATGACATAGCTGAAATTTCTGGGGCAAACAATGAGGAAGAAGGGTTTGGAAAATTTGACACTTACAGAATATATTAAAAGCAAAAGGGACAGTGCATCACCTACCTGATGTGCTTATGTGAATGGACAGCTGAATGAAAAGTGGGAGGAACAATAAAAAGACAAATATTATTAAGAGTTGCAAGAAATAAGATGTTGTGGAAAGCCATGATCATCCAAGGGACATAGAAAAATAAGTACAGATTCAGATTTAGTGGAAATGAGATGAGCAATAACTGAACAGAATTAAAAAAAAAGGGGGGAAAGACAAGATATCCCTTGATATGAATAGCAGAACAAGAATAATCTATTAATGTAGATTAAATAAAATTAATGTACATTAAATAAGATTAAATAAAAGTTTCAGTTCAAAATTCCCAGAAAAAAACTCAGATTCATAGATATCTGAAGACGGTTGTAGAGCAAAAAGTTTGAAAAAAAAAAAAATGAGGACATTAGTCTGAATGCAAATAGTGTAAATAATGATAATTCCTCATCCCAGAAATTAACTGAGCAGTATTGAAAAAAAAAAGAAGAT
Organism: Acanthosepion pharaonis; assembly: GCA_903632075.3. Classification (NCBI taxonomy): domain Eukaryota; kingdom Metazoa; phylum Mollusca; class Cephalopoda; order Sepiida; family Sepiidae; genus Acanthosepion; species Acanthosepion pharaonis. The sequence continues at coordinate 125,338 of CAHIKZ030000562.1, forward strand.
GCCATATCCCTAGATGTTGACAGCAGAACAAAGACAAGTACATTATTCCAAATGGAAATCATGTAATTAATAATAACTCCTCAGCCAGAATTCAGACAGAAATCATTTAAATTGAATCATGTGAAGATTTATTGTCATCTTTATTGCTTTTAGCTTATTTATATTTTTTAATATTTCAGATATCTTTGCATACATTATTTTTCAAATGGATTTTTTTTTATCCAACATTATTTCTTATTACTATAAACATTATCTTTATCTTCATTATATTGTGTAAATATGCCTCTTTACATGCCTGTCATTTTTTAAACATTGAGATTAATTTCAAGCAGCTAAGAAATCAAGAAGTCCTTACTAACAGAAAATATGCCTCCTGATAAGAAACAAAACTGTATTGACTTTTCCTGACAGTGAAATCACTCCTTTAGCTGAATGTGCCTGTGGTTAAAGTGGTAGGATTTTCTTTATGGGAAACTTTGGAATAAAACAAATTGTAGTGAAAGATATCATAAAATAATATATTTTTATTTTAGAGTGAAGAGAGAGTCCTTTGATATTTGGTGCCACAATAATATTTATTTATTGGTAGTAGTTTAGAGAAAGTCTGTTAGGTGTAGTTTTGAAGTCAGACCATGCTAGGTGTAGTAGTAATATTAGAAATAGGTCACTGTCAATCTACTGTGTTTTTCTCAACACTAAGCAGGACAGAAATATCATTAGCAGATAAACTCTTGACTATTTCTTCACAAGTCCCGCATGGCTGGTTTCTCTGCAGTAGTGTCTTTTGTCATCACACTCATCGTCCCTCCTGCTTCTATCTCAAAGGAGTCAGCTTATATCCTTTTGACCAGGCTCTGAGACTCTGGCATGAATATTGGTTTCAGTTAACATCAAAAGTCTCTTTGTGTCAATTTTTTGACTGGCCAAAATTATTTTATTTTCTGGCTTTTCTTTCTTTTTCATTTTTTTGAAAATTATGTATGGAGCCTCCTTGATTTTTGTAAGTTTTCAGTCATAAATTGGTAGATTCTATTCCTACAAAATTCCAGTGTTTTTTGGCTGGGTTCAGTCTTTTCTTCTTCTTCCTTTTTTTATTTGAGGGTTGTCTTGTTAGTTGAAAAAGAAGTTTAAAGAGAGAGAAAGAGAGAGATAAAGGTTTTAAAGGAAAACACAAATGCCTTATTTTAAATTGAATTCTTTTTCTTTTTATATTCTATTTTATTTTTATTGGGACTTACTACATGCCTTACCAATTAGGCTACAGAAAACTGTCATGATAAGGTAAAGCTCATTTACCTACTTGAGGAATGCACCTCTCTCACTTAAATCTTTCAAATTTCATATCTGCTACTTTTATTTTCATACCCAAAATTTAAATAAAGAACATTTCCAAATAGATTTTTTTTCTAATCTGACATTATTCCTTATTACTATTAATGTTATTTTTAGTGGGGACACATGTAAATATGTCTGTTTACATGCCTGTTATTTTTTAAACATTGAAACTGATTTCAACCTGTCTAGGAATTGAGAAGTCATTACTAACAGAAAATATGCCTCCTGAACAGAACATTTCAGCTAAAAGAGTGGTTTCCCTGATGGATAGGTTTATTCCCTGTTGGGAGACATATTTTTCTTTAGTAAAGACTTCTTGATTTCCATACCAGTTGACATTAGTTTCACTGTATTAAAAATAACCGGCATCTCAGTTCAAACAAGTGTACCAACTAAAAATAACATTTATAGTAATATATTCTTGTCTAGTACAGGTATGTTGGATTAACTTTGGTTATAATCTTTTAATCTGTTGTAATATTGTTCTTATGCTTACTTACACTATCTACATGTGAACTGTTATCCTCATCTCTGTTGTTGTTATCATAACATTTCAGTCACTGTGTCCTTTTCTTATGTTATTTATTATATATCAAGGATTATTTTAACACTAGAATTCTGTAGAATTAACAACAGTATAGGTCTGGAAAACTAGAAATCAAGATAGCTACAATTGAAAGGAAAAAAAGGAAAAAGCTGAAAAACAATAAGGAGTGATTGTAAATGACAAAAAGGACAAATAACCACAAAATTCTATATGTATGCACATATGCACAGATGGGACCATGAACGCACACTATAAAAAAGAAACTTGCACCTATGAAAAGT
>CAHIKZ030000562.1:132500-165000 GCA_903632075.3 Acanthosepion pharaonis
GCCAATGCTAATCACCTGGAGAAAGAAACAGGAAAATGAAATCACAGAAAAAAGATTCAAAGGCTCTGTCATCTATACAATATCAAAACAGTAGTGAAAAGCAGTTCAACTAATCAGAGACCTCTCTCCTGAACCACATTCACCCTCAGAAGAAAACATGACCAAGGACTGCATGTATTCCATCCCATGCAGTTGTAGCAAAGAATACATGAGAAAAACTATCTACCTCATAAAAGTAAAGGTGGAGAATCTTTGAAAGGCTGTAATTTAGGCAGTGGCATAGCTAGTTGGGGGAGGGCAGAAAGGGGCATTCGCCCCAGGTGGCACTTTTGATCAGTGATGAGTTTTCAGAAAAGAAAAAAACCAATAGCATAATTTCTATAATGTTCACAAAAAAAGCAGCGATAAGGAAGAAGATAGAGTTCAGAAGAAGCCAATTTGTCTTTGATATGGCTTGCTCAAAGCCAGCCAGCAATAAAAAAAAATTGTGTCCAAAATGCACTGTCAGTTGGTCGGGGATAAACCTCACTTACAAGCCATGAGCAAAAGGTGTGAAAAAAATTTGAACATTTTTAAAGGGTTTGATGTGGGGTTGGAGTAAGTGAATTTAGTGAATCCACAGTTTGAACCTGGTTCAAATAAACCTAGCATTTCTGTTTGTATTTCTGAAGTGAGGAGTTATCATTATTTATATGCAGACTATTGGTAATAGTAATTGTGAATTCTGTCCCTGTGATAGGTAGACTTGGACTCAGTGGAAATAGTGTGAGCAATAACTGAGTAGTTTGGTTTAGACATTTAACAGCATGTCAACTCCTTGTGGGTCATTTAATGCCAAATTTTTATTTTTTTTGTGAGCTTTGGTAAATTTTTTTTTTCCCCAAAGAAATGTATTACAGGTGATATTTTTGTAATTTATTTTTATATTTTCATGTTTTGACCCCAGTTTGGGGGTTCACTATTTGCCCATAGTTGGGACTGTAACAAGTGGTACCATGCTCCTCAAAATCTCTCAATCAGAGGCCTTGCTGCTGGATGTAGTTTATCATCATAACCAGGATGATAACTGAGTAGTACTAAATAAAAACTAGATGAGATATCCTGAAATATTATCAGTGAGATGAGAACAATCTATCACTGTAGATTAAATAAAGAGTTCAGTTTGAAATTACATGAAGGTTACCTGGATCAACAGGCACTTGATGAAGGTCAGAGGGTACAACGAACACAATAACAACAATAATAAAAAACAAAGATGAGGACAATAGTCTGCATGTAAATAAAATTATTTCATTTTTCCCAGAGTGCCAGAATTTTCTGTCATTATCAATATAATTAATTACAATAAGTGAAAGTTTGACGGATATGTTTAATAAATTCAGATAAAGTTAGATAATCAGTTGGTTTCTTATTTAAGGACTTGTTTAATGGTGCCTATCGTAAAAAGGTGTGTCTCAAAGATAAATATGATAGTGTAACGAGTTTCTTCTTCACTGGGGACTCTTTACTCTGGCTTATTGCTAGTATCATCATTAGTCCAATGACTGGGATGGTCATAGGGTTGCTGAACAGTTGAGCACTGTGCTGTCCCCTCCATAAATCTGGGTTGAAAACCAGAAAGGTACTTATTCCTGTGTAGCATGTCTGGGGCAAGTAGATCTAACACAACTCTCAAGGTAAAACTACAGTCAATTTGAAGGAGAAACCTTAGTGATAGACACGTGGCTGTTGAGTCCATCAGGGAATTTCTTGAGAGCTATGGTCATTCAAGAGGTTCCAAATTATGGGAAAAGATCAAGAGGTAGACCAGCAAGAACCTTCATTGATCAACCTATAGATGACCCCTGAATCAGAAAGAAAGAACTGGATACAGCTATGGTTATTCTATGGGGTTCAAAGTATGGGAAAAGATCAAGCGGCAGGCCAGCAAGAACTGTCATTGAACAACTCATATATGACACTTGAATTAAAAAGGAAAAACTGGGTAGACCTATGTTTATTCTATGGGATCCAAGGAATGGGAAAATATCAAAATGTGAGCCAGCAAGAACCTTCATTGATCAACTGATGGATGACACCAGAATCAGAAATAAAGAACATGCTAGAACTATCATTATTCTATGGGATCCAAATTATGGGAAAAGCTCAAGAGTAGGTCAGGAAGAACATTCATTGATCAACTCATAGATGACATGGAAATCAGAAAGGAACTACTGGTTAGAGTTATCATTATTTAATGAGATACAAATTATGAGAAAAGATCTAAAGGTAGGCCATCAAAAACCTTTGTTTATCAACACATGCATGAAACCGGAATCAGAAAGAAAGAACTGGTTAGAGCTATGGTTGTTCAATGGAATCCAAATTATTGGAAAAATCAAAATGTAGGCCAGCAAGAACCTTCATTGACAAACTAATATGTGACACTGGAATCAGAAAGGAAGAACTGTTTAGTGTAAGAACCTCCATTGATCAACTCCTAGATGACACCCAAATCAGAAAACAAGAACTGTGTAGACTTATGGTTATTCTATGTGATCCAAATTATGGGAAAAGATCAAGAGGTAGGCCAGTAAGAACCTTCCTTGATCAACTCATACATGACACCAGATTTAGAAAGGTAGAACTAGTTAGAGGTATGATTATTCAATGGGATTCAAATTATGGGAAAAGATCAAGAAATGGGCCAGCAAGACCCTTTATCGATCAAATCATACATAACGCCTGAATCACAAAGGAATAACTGGTTAGAGCTATAGTTATTCAATGGGATCCAAATTATTGGAAAAGATCAAAACGTAGGCCAGTAAGAGACTTCATTGATCAAATTTTAGATGACACCCGAATCAGTAAGGAAAAACTGTGTAGAACTATGGTTATTCAATAGGATCCAAACTATGTGAAAAGATCAAGAGGTAGGCCATAAAGAACATTCATTGATGAACTCATGCATGAAACTGGAATAACAAAGGAAGAACTGAGTAATTGTTAGTCTATAGGATCCAAATTATTGGAAATGATCAAATGGTAGGCCAATCAAACCTTCATTGATCAACTCAAAGACAATACCAGAATCAGAAAGCAAGAACTGGGTAGAACTATGGTTATTCAATGGGTTCTAAATTATTAGAAAAGATCAAGAGGTAGGCCAGCTAAAACCTTCATTGATCAACTTATGGATGATACCCAAATCTGAAAGGAAGAATTGTGTGGAGATATGGTTGTTCAATAGGATGCAAATTATGGGAAAATATCAAGAGACAGGCCAGCAAGAACCTTCAATGATCAACTCATAGAGGAAACTGGAATCAGAAGGGAAGAAGTGAGTAAAGCTTTAGTTATTCTATGGGATCCAAATTATTGGAAATGATCAAAATGTAGGCCAGTTGAACCTTAACTGATCAACTCATACTTGACACCCGAATCAGAAAGGGAGGACTGTGTGGAGCTATGGTTATTCAATAGGATCCAAATTATGGAAAAAGATTAAGAGTTTGGCCAGCAAGAAACTTCATTGATCAAATAGATGACACTGGAATCAGAAATCAAGAACTGGGTAGAGCTATGGTTATTCAATAGGATACAAATAAATGGAAAAGATAAAAATGTAGGCCAGCAAGAATGTTGATTGATCTACTCATAGATGATACCAGAATAAGAAAGGAAGTGCTGTGTATAGGTATGGTGGACAGAAATGGTTGGAAAGATGTGGTCTGAAGTGTCTGAGGATAAAGAGACAGATAGATCCATGCAAAACTTAAAAGCCCCAGGAAGTAAGATGAATGTTGGCAATGTTTTTTTTACTGATGTAGAAAGAAGTAAGTATTCATACCTTAAAGAAATAAACAACATAGCAGAGGAAGAGACTCATAGTCCCACATACTGCATATGCCAAAACTGTGGCTAACACCAGCACCAGAATTGTTAATAAACGGCAAACGCCCACAAGTAGATTACTTTCAGGAATTCTGCAAATGAATAAAGAAATTATTTATTGATGCTGATCATCCCAGAATATTAAATTACCTAAGTATTGCAATAGAAAAAAAGCAACAACAATAACAATAAAATGAAAACTATTTGAAACTAATACAGAAAATGATCCATCTAAGAAATTCAGATAACTGAAGACTTTTAAATGTGCTATTACTAAGTTTAAGATGTGTGCACAGTGTATTGGTTTCAATTCAGAAAGTGAAATTGACAAGCAAAGTTCAAATTACAGTCTATTTTTTTATCTAATACTTTTCAAAGCAAGCACTGACGCGATGCTCTAATTGTAAGCAGAAGGGTAGAGGGTGACACTTTGATATGAGCCAAAGCACACAGATACAAGACTTTGATCCAAAGAGTACACAGGTAATACACTTGTATGTATGCAAAAAGCAATTATCTCCCTTTGGTCAAGATGGTGACATGATGGCTGCTTAGTGATGTCACTCCATAGAGTGACCAAAGTGGCAGTCAATTTCAGTTGGTTTACAGGAGCCAAACTGAGAGGTTGTTGCCTGGGCTAAAACTAAAACTGTCCCAAAGCAGCTTACAAGTATATGGTGCAGTTTCCTTTTGGAATATATCTTCCCTGGATATTGAAAGATACTTAGTCTTGCAGTCAACAATTTGGGAAAAACCATGACTTGCCATTTCCTCTTTATGGAATATATCCTCACCTGGGGCATAGTAGATGAATTCGGCTTGCTTGAACCTGGAGTTCTAAAAGTGGCTTCTCCAGAAACACAGAAGTATCTCCATAATATATGTAAGACCCTATCTTTTTGTTCTTTCATTCTGCTTGCTGTGGGGATATGATATAATATTCTCTGCATGAGACACATGTAAATATGTATATATAGTTTTGTGTATGTCTTCATGGTATAAAAGTCTCTCTGAGAAAAAAAGTATGTTTGTTATTCCTTTTCCTTTCAGTCATTTCATTCCATCTCTGAAGTACAGTGTTATTATATCATGGATATAATAATGCCATAGTGGGGCAAATACAAATGGGAAAATAAATCTTTCTCCCATAGCTTTGCCCCTGTTATACACTGATCATAAGTAGAGGACTAAGGAGTAACACCTTGATCTGAAGCAGAGAAATACAGAAACTACAATCTGATCCTGTACAGGTCTAGGGAGTGACACTGTGCTGTGAAAGAATGATACAGATACTACACTTTGATATGAGGCAGAGCAATACAGCTATTACACTGATCTTAAGCAGAGGACTAGTAAGTGACACTTTGATCTGAAGCAGAGTGCAGATACTTCACTCTGCAGACAGGAAGGGAGGCTTAACTTACAATCTTTAAAAAAAAAAAAAAATAAATTCAAAAACTTACATTTCAGAGAAAATAGAGCATAGTATACGGTGGATTAAAGTAATGATGGAAGCATGGATGTAGACAATAGCAAATGTGATTGCAGCTAGCATCAACGGAACGGTAGAACCCCAAACACCACGTTCAGCCAGAGCCATTCCATCATAGTGGGGAAAGTATCCATTAAAAAATTTAAAATGGCTGCAAGAAAAAAAAAAAAGAAATTAATAAAAATTTTCATCATTTCAACTTCTTTATCTTTTTGTCCACTTTATGTTGTTTTTTTCTTTTTAATTTGAAAATGATTGATGAAAATTGGGAAAAAAATATAAAAATATCTGGATGTATTTTCAAAAATTTTAAACATTCATCTTTTGAGATATAAAACATAGGTGAACTTTATCTTTCAATTTAACATCTCAAGGTATTAAAATCAGGTTTTTAATTAACTCTAAACATTGGTGAGCAGCCAACTTAACGAGTTTGAATAAATGGATGGCAGAATAAATGAGTATGGTAAAAGGTCAAAGGTTTCTTAGCACAAACAAAAAAACAGGAAATTGTGGACAGCCATGATGTCTCCCCAGCCATTAACATTGAATATAATACTAAAGAAACACAAACTAAATAAAACATAAATAAAAATAAAAATATAAAACCAAAATATTTTGACGTGAAACATTCATAAAAAATTTTTTAAAAGCAAACATGAAATTCACTATTTTTTTTATCCATAATGTTGCATATGTTACAACAGTTTGCCCTCCTTCCAGCTGGGGTGTTCAGGGGTAGTACGCACTGGTCATGACTGTCAATTCTTTCTGATGGGAAGAGATCAGATATTAAATCAATGCTTTATGCCAGGTCTCCAGATATTTTAACAAGGTAGTAATAGAAGAATGAAAAAAAAAAAAAAAAAATATTTTACCGAAGAACTGCTTCTCCTATAGCAACCAGAGGTAGCACCAACACCCAGTTGATTTTCTGTGCCCACATCGTCTCCATTAAGGTATGGCAGTCTGAAAAAGAAAACATTATATACAAATAAAAAATAAGTAGAAATTTATATATAAAAATCAGTGTGTGTCTGTGTATGTTTTGCTTCTTATATATTTCAATTAAACTAAATGTTTTTAATTACTTAATTTAACACATTAGTATTCAACGTGCTTAAACCCACCCTGTAAATATTGGCTCAAAGACTCACTGATTGTGGTCAAATTCTCACTATTTGCATGGCTTACATTATTTGCAATGATGTTATTAGATATCATAGAAGAGTAAACATGAGGCAGGTTATGATGTGTTGAAGATTGAGAGCTGATATTTGGGCAAGTTGAATGCTAGCAGTTTAACCTAGTCTGGCACAAGGCTAGAAGATTTGCAGGAACTACACCCACCAAGCAGTATGAAGAGATGCTAAGAGGTTCTTGGACTGATGCACTTCCAAAGTCTGATCAAAAGTCAAACCTGTATATGGAAGGACTTCTTGGGCCAAAAAGTTTTCAGCACCTCCTTCCTATATAATTAGGATCCGATTTAGGCATTAATGATACTGCCAATGTCTTACAATCAGTCGGCTCAAATTATATGCGGCACAGACTGCCTCCATTTATCTTGAAGTGTATCTTGTTATTGGATCAAGACTGCCTGATACAGAGAGATCACAGAGTTATACAAGCTATGAATGACTATAAAATTATTGCACACGTACCATCAGGCTTCTGGATATTAGGGGACAACACCTCATCTGTCATAATCTATTTGATAGTTGTGCTTGTGCAGTGAATGAGTAAGCAGTATATATATTATATTATATATGCATAAAAGGTGTTCCAATAACTTGGACTGAATTTTAATGTGAATTAAGTTTAAGCGTCTAATATTTTTTTTCTTTTTCATTCAGATTTAACAAGTCTTTGGCAATTTCAACCCTGGAAAGATTAACAATCAAACAACGTGTGAAAGTTTCAAGAGCGCAGTTGGAAAAATTGTTTGTAAATTCAAACAAACTGGGTTGGTGGCAGATGTGAAAACACCATTGCATGCTCGTTTACACTGTTCAGCTGAAAACATTGCTGCAGAGCATGAGAATGTATTCCGAAAATCCAGACACCTTTATTCATCATTGCATGCAGGAATTGAAACTCTTCACAACAATGTTATATCATTTCCAATTGCAGGATCGGTTAGTTGATCATGTTCACCAAAAAAAAAAAAAAAATCATGAAGTGCGCGAAATGCATATCTGTTTGAGCATCCATTTTCGTAATAGGCTTTGATAACTTTAACATGTTGTTTGATTATTAATCTTTTCATGGGTGAAATTGCCAAAGACTTAAGTTGTTAAATCTGAAAGAAAAAGAAAAAAGTTATTAGATGCTTTCTAAAATTAAACTTGAATTAAAATTAAATTAAAATTGGTCCAAGTTATTAGAACACCATATATATATATATATATATATATAAAGTATCACACAGTGAGTAGTGGTGGTGGTGGTAATAAAGCTATTTGTGTATAATGACACTAAAATTCATATTAATAATCAATATACATTTTGTTTTTCACTGGTAGAACAACTCAAGAGCTGTAGTACTGGTCGGGAACTAATTGTATTATTATTAGTGTGTGTGTGTATATATATATATATATATATATATATATGTGTGTGTGTGTGTGTGTGTGTGTGTGTGTGTAGTATTGGTACATGTCGATACCTACGTTTTTTTTTGTGTGACTATAGTTTTTGCTGGGTGGTCTTCCCAGTTAGACATTGTGCCTGATGAACTGGGAACACCACCCAGTGAAACTATAGTCATATGCCAAAAACGTAGGTATGTGTATATGTACTAATTAATATATATCTTTGCTCTGTATAACCGCATTGAGCATTAGTATGTTTACACCCCATGTATAAATTTAACGATTATTTATTTGCTTGCCTGCATATGCACACCAGCAAACATGTACATTCTGGGGACAAGATTTTTATTGCTGGTAATTATTTTTTTTCAAAAGTGTACTGCTGGTAATTTTTTTTTTTTTTTAATGTATTGCTGGTAATAATTTTTCTTCAATAATTTTTTGGAAAGTATTTCTGGTATTAAAACCTATTTTTACACTTTCATAGTGTTTTGACCTCAGTTTGGGGGTTAACTATTTACCCAAACCTGGGACTCTAACAGGTGCTACCACCCTGGATCATGGTGAACCTGGGAAAACCAGCAATTAAGAGGTGGTTCTATGATCATCAAAACTTCCTGATAATATACCTTGATGTCGGATGTAGTCTATCGTCTTACCCAGGACGTGGATGTAGTTTATCGTCGTACCCAGGATGGGACTCAACATGGAGACCTACATCAAGTGACTTGAGAAGATAGTGCTACCCTGGGTTAAGAGGGTGGCTACTGGAAGACACTAATTCTGGCAACAGGACTTTGCACCATGCCACACAAGCAGAAAAACCCAGTCATGACAATTCTGTGACCACATAACTCCTTACATCTGGCCACCTGCAACTCCTTTGATCATTATGTGTGGGGTGCAGTTGACCAACAAAACTCCTTGTAATACCAAAGATGAACTGAAGACAAGGATTATGGTAGCATTCACCAACTTAAACAAGGAAACCGTCCAGAAGAATTGCAGGAGATTCCGAAGTTGTCTGGAGGCCGTAATTGAAGCCAATGGTAATAATTTCAGTTAACAGTATGAAAATAGCGTTATCTAAATTCTTCCAGTTGCTAAGGACATTTTGTTTTGTTATTATTAGTTACTTCGTTTAATAAATTAATTTCGTTTTGCCTTGAGAAAGTCCACATTGGATGAAACGCGTTGGCAACTATTACAGTTTTCCTATTATCTTTTACATTTATAAATATTGTCTTTTTCTACAGGTTAACTCTGAGAAATCTTTCATATATATATATATATATATATATATATATGATGGATATTCCAGTTAATTTCAATGTATGTGCATCTGACAACCTCATTCAGTTTTTATGTTTGTGCTGTATGTGATACTTCAGTCCCGCTAGTGACTTGCATACAAATCCACATACTGTGCAACAGCGGGGATCTTGGGACATTTCAACTGGAATATTTGTTGATGCTTCTTACCATTGTTTTTCATCTCTTAGCTATTCAACACAAAGGTTTTCAAAATTTCTGATTCCACTTTGGCACAGATATCTCCAGTTATTTCTATCTAGAGTAAAATTCGCTCAGTGTTAGTATGAGGCAAATTGACAGCTCAGAAGTTACTCTTTACCTTGTTGTTAGACCTGAGCTATGGCTGTCCAACACTCCTTTGTCCACTGTCAAGCTGGCTATACATGTGGACTTTAGGTATTCTGTTATCACTCAACCTTGAAACATGACGAGCCCAATGAAGTTGTGATTGTATCAGGAAAGTCTCAATTCCACCAGAGAAAATCAGCATTGGACACCCTATCATCAAAAGTATAGCCAAATATTGAGTGAAGACGTTTGTGGCAGACAGACATCTGATTGATATGGACCTATATATATATATATATATATATATATATATATATATATATAGGTTTACAGAGCTGCCATTTTGATCACATTGTCATATAGATCAAAATCGTGGACACCATAAATATATAAAGCAGTTTAAATTTTAAAATGTTATCATATTCTAAGTGTTAAACAATTAATGCATCTTACTTTTTAATCGGAAATATTTTTATTACTTGAAACGTTATTTTTAGTGTATACCCGTATTTGAGAAGATACCATATTTTTTTTTTTTAAACTCTGTTCATCTCATCTAGTGGCTTGTGCACTCAAGAAAACCTAATAAAGAAAATGTGCCCTCCAGTAGGATTTGAACCTGCATCTCTCTTTGCAGGGGGAACCACTGTCTGATCTGATGAGCTTTGACCGCTTGGATACTGAGAGCTTCACAGTCAAGCAAGGTTCTATTTGCCTTAAATCTGAATATGCTTTAAGGCAAGGAGAAACTTACACCACCCACACATTCAACCTAACAGCACTTGATATTCCTAAGCAGTGATCCATCCAGGTACTAACCACACCTGACATTAATGTTGGTGATCAGACGTGAACTGGTGTTTAACGTGATATAGTCACTGCCAGATTTACCTATAGGCTGAAGCCTAGTGTGTCAAAATTTAAGAGGCCTCTAACCAGGGTGTATAATATTTTTGACACTGTCATAGGCCTTTCTTACACATGCTGTCATAATGCATTGTAGACTCCAAGCAACCCTACAGTAATTTTAAACATCAATCATTATCCTTGGCTTTACTCAAATTGTTTAATTTAGCGCTCTTTCATTTTCCTCTACTCATGAAGTGGGGCTCACTAGTGGAATAGCCTAGTCTCTCTCTTTATCTAAATCCGGCCCTGGATATGGTTATAAGTCCTGACAAATCCTGGAACTGAATGTGTAATACTAGATATTTTCATAGCACTTGTTCTGATGAGCTTTCCACTTTGGTATCTTGACTTTATGCATACAGTACTAGACTGACAGCTAGGTCCTAAAAAGGAAATCTTGTTAGAACAATTGCCATGAAAATATTTATAGAAAAGGTACAGGGAAGTTACATTATGACAGTGGGAAAGTGATTGAAGCCAAGATACCAGGTCAGGACTGATAACATTGCAGATTCTTCTTTGGATTTTGTCAAGAATTTTTAGATACATAGCAGAAGCACCAGACCAGATGTGGCAACAATGATGAGTGGGAGATTTATAAATGCGCCAAGATAGATTCATGTGAGAAATAATGTCTAGCTGTTATATGGGAATAAAGTGTCGCTGCTGACACTTGAGTTTGAACATAGATTGCCAGTGAGCAAACACAGGTGATCCCATTATTGAATTAAGTGGATCATGTGACCATAGAGGAAATGCATATATAGGAAGCTATATAACGTCTAGATTGAATGCTTTTTCTATTCCATCCTCTATTACTATCTGGATTGCATTTCTATTCTATCCTCTATACTATACAGATTGCTATTTCTCCTCTATCACTAAAAGGACCATCATTGTCTACTCTATTCACTACACTATTTCTCTATTCAGATCACTATACACGTTACTTTCCAGCAAGTATTATTAGTGTGAGTGATTTTCGAAGGCATCTGACACCAGTATTATTCAATGGTATTACTATAGTTGTATCAGCGATTACAGAGTCTCTACTACAATGAGCATTACAAACGTGGCAATGAGTATTCATTGATATCACAAAAGTGGCAACGAGTGTTCGTTGACTTCACAAAACTAGCACAACACAGTGAACCAATTTTCTTAGCAGCAGACCTAGCAATTGATTTGATATCAGTTAGTCAGTTATGTTTTCCATGCATGATACACGTTTAGGCGATCATATGTCATTCATTGCATGAATGACAAGGCATATTTTTTTCCCGCATAGGTTGCCATTTCTTTCTGCGGTAGACCAACTACCATCCAAGGATACAGAACCCGGTCTATCCTGCAGTTTGTCCATAGCTGGTGGGGGGAAAGAAGAAGAGGAGGATTCATACCTTTCCCAAGGGTATTAGGACATAAGTGAATGTAATGGATTCGACTGGGATTCAAACTTGGCTCCCTGATTCCTCAATCTGAGCCGCTATCTATTACTCCACTGTGCCTCCTTCCATTATTCCACCGTGTTTCCTTCCATTACTCCACTGTGTGTCCTTAATTCTTATCAGTGGAAAATGTTAAACTAAAATGGCCTGGAGGTTAGCATTGATTGAAAGTTGCAAATAAAAGCCAAATATAATATTTTAATCTAATTCTGCATACAAATTAAAGTACGATTTGTTAGGCTTCAGTATGTCATTATAAACTAAAATAAACCTTACTATAATACTCTTCATGATGTGAAAAGCTAATTCATGTACACTTCTGTGATTGTCCTACACTGTTCCAAGTACAACTGTTTTCTGGGAGGCTTGAAGTCCTACAAAATCATGCAAAAATCAGAAATGTTTTTAACATACCTGTACGCTTCCTCATTAACTGGAGAATCATAGCTAGCATCAATTGACTCACACAAAAGGCTGGAATTAACCATCCATAAAACCGAACAAACTGTAAGTGGGAGAAAAAAAAAATAAAAGTCTTTTAATAATTACTGCCACAAAAGAAAAACAGTTGCTAAAATAAAAAAAATTGTTGTTATTGACTGAGGAGATTAAAAGAATTTTAAAACGTAGTATTTGTTGCTTTACCATGTTTTGGCAACTTTGGAGTATCCTAGTGGGTGGGTCAAAAGTTGTTGCTCAAATCTCTAAAATCTTATTCTTAATTTTTTTTTTATTACTTTTTTTTCACTCTTATTTTTTTTTAATCACAACACTCAGATCATTTTTATATTTTACAAATATTAACCAGTACAGATTGGAAATGAATAAGTAGCATCCAACAAGATCTGAATTATTGAATTCTGTATCCTTGGAAGCCTGTTTAATATAAACAGCACTTTATCGATTAGGCTACAAAAACTTAGTAGACAAAATTCAAATATCCTCAGATAGGTATACTTCTCATTAACCAATTTTCTCCATGCCATATTCCTTGTTTACTTAGTAATAGTACTAATTACTAACGCTAAATTTAATGTCCAGAATGCTTATTTAAAATTTTTTAAAGAAAGCTTATTTTGATTAAATTAACTTCTTGTTTTCAAATTCCCAAATCCAAATCTACTTTTATTTCTCAAATATATCTGTTTCGTCACCCTGGGGCACCTATTTTAAATTTCTTAGAGAAAGTGGGGCACTAATTCAAGGGGTGGTGCTAAATCAAGCATTTTCAGGAGTTATTCTTTCTTCTCTTATTATTTTTATATTTATTGCAACTTACAAACTGATTTTATATTCTTACCAGTTACTAAGTAGAAAAATGACCTGTACATTGACTTCATCTGAGAAAGGTTGATAACATGCACAATTACTTTATGGTAATGGTAATATTAGCTGTCTCCCTACAAGGAAATATTTGGCATTCATTGACTGAGCAGTTGAAATTTATAAAATCTGTATCTTAAAACACATTTTAAGGATAAGGAAAACAGATCTCTCAAGTTCAGTAGCTTTTATTGCTCTTTACACTATTGATGGGTGTTTCCTTCCTAACTTTTTATTTGATGTTAAGTGGAACATCAACATCTTGATTATGTCATTATTTTCTCCTTGAGTTACATGTGCTATCCATTTTAGTTGTTGCTGCTGTTGGCAGTCCTGGTAGTTTATCGGCAAATCCCAAATTTCAAATAGTTCCATCTAGTCAGTACAGAATAAATTCATGGTATTTTTTAATACATATGCTTTAGTTTTTACATGCTTATTATGGAATGAGACATTACAAGTTATTTCACAAAGAAAAAAAAAAGTGAAGAAAGGAAATCTCTCAACAGGAACTGAAATCATGATTTTGGAAGTCCTTTTTAATAAAGGCTTTCCAATTTCCTTCCATGTGATTTCACTGATTATTGAAATATCACTATCAGTGTCCTGTAGCATTTTCACACCCACATTATTTATTTTCGCATTCACAAATTTCCTTTTGTTTTCTGTGATGATTTTTTCTGTTACAGTGCTGTGCACAATTTCTTCTTGTGAGAATTTTTTCTTGGTTTGGTTTTTGCAGTGTGACTTTTTAGGTCCTTGTTTACCACACTTGTAACATTCTGTATTTTTAAATGGACAGTCATTTCCAAGATGCAATTTACCACATCTGAAACAATGATTTATCCTCCATTTTGTCCATTTGTCTTTTGCTTGTACCAATGCACATTCTTTTTTTCTGAATTTCTTCAGCATAGTGTTTCAGACTTAAAATTGTCTGGTAATCACCCATTATTTCTTGCAGTGTAATATTAATGTTTTGCTCAATTTCCATTAAAATGTTTGCTTGGATTCCAGAATCTTTTTTAGATGTTAAACCATGAACCAAAATTAACCCTTTGAGTCATTTCCTTTATTCTAAACTTTTCACATTCTTTGTTGATGATAATAGAATATGTGACAAAATCTTTTTCATCTTTTTTGGTTAGATTCATGCATCTCCAACGAGCTTTAAACAAAGAGCTCTTGTCACTAAAGATTTTTGTCAGAATGTGTACTGTGTCTTGAAACCAGATTTCACTTGTTTTTTTTTTTTGGTAATATGTAGTTGCAGTATTTTTCGTACTCTATCGAAGCTATTTTCCTTAACAACAACCTTGTTTTTCTTTCATCTCTCCAGTCACTGAATTCCTGACTGAATATTTATTCATATCTATGAAAATACACAGAATTATTATTATCCCAACTAGGCAGTTTCGTGGTGTAGGTCCACTTTTCAAGGATTTTTTTTTTTTATTTGCATTTTTTCCACTTTGTTAGTGACGTGTGTATGTTAATGTTGAAAAGTGGACTTACACCCTGAAACTGCATAGTCAGGATAATAATAATCAAATATGGATAAATTAATTTACAGTAAGTAAATTTTTTTAATTTTAAAAAGATTACTGTATTTGACGGCATATAAGATGCATCCCTCTTTCAGCAGGGCAAATCAAGAAAAAAATTAGTAAAATTATTAGTAAATGGTACAGCTTAAGCTATATTTACGAGGTATTATTTTGGTTAAACAAGCCATGATTACAATTAAATGAAAAATAATAGGAAAAAAGAACAATTCTTTTTTAAAAAAAAAGTGCGCCTTATATGCCATCAAATATGGTAGTTGTTTATTTTTGATACCATGATACCATTTTTGTATTTGAAATTGATGTCCTGTTTTCTTTTATTTATTAAATAGTGTATATTACATCTATTGGCCTGTGCAGTTCAAGAAATCTTAGTAAAGATAATATGTTGCCCAGGGACAAAAATTGTGTCCCTCTTTATAGGGAAACCACCATTTAATCCAGTGTGCTTTACTGTTCCGCCACAAAGAAGGAAGGTCACAGCAAGCAAGGTTCTATTTTCCCTTTTTAAATAAAGCACGTCATCTTCACTCAGATTATTTTCTCAAAAGCTTCATATCTGCTCTGTTTTGTATTCAAAATGTAAACAAAGCAATTTCTAAAGAATTAATGGATTTATTTTTAATCTGAAATTTTTATTACATCAAACATTATTATAGTGGATACTTTGTATCTCATGGTTCAAAAAAAAAAAAAAAAAAAGAAAAGGGGGCATCTATTTCAAATATGAAATATCCAACATAATGTCTGACTGGGCAACGCCATCTCATATATATATATATATATATATATATATATATATATATATATATATATGAGAGTGTGCTGTCCAAAAAGGCCTTAACTTCATGAAAAAAAAAAGAGCAAAATACAAAAATAAAAAATTGTTTGGACAGATTTTGAAAAGTGGTTTAGTCCAAGAACACTTCAGCACCTCCTGATGTGTATGTGTGTGTGTTAGTACAAAACCACAAATCACCATGACCAAGGCTTTGTTCAAATTATGTGTTCTCTCTCAGAAACTGTAACTAAGGTCTGCTCAGCATAGCTGCAGTTTAAATCAGAAGCTGGTTTTGTGGGTGTTGAAAATCACAAATGTGCCTTAGTGGCGTTCTGCCACAGGTTGGCTAATCACTAGCAGATAGGTGTCCTTGAGAAATGAATACACAACCATTATATAACACCCTTGAGTGCTTAGCCTTGGAGTGGGTAGAATGGAGATTAACGTGTTTTAGTGGACTCAGCAGTTTTCAATCTGCTTGTCTGAATCATCTTCAAGAAGCGAGAGCAAGAACTAAAAGGTCAGCCAATCTAACAGTGATTTCATCTCACAATCCTCACTCTTGCTCCATATGTGGCCTCCTTTGTAAATCACTAACGGGTCTTAAATGCCACTTAAGATTATTGCACAAAATTTCATAACTGAATCAACTAAGCTGTCAGATCCTCATACGTCGAAACTGACGGGGAGAGTCCATTATTATTATTATTATATGATGGATATTGACGTAATGGAATAACCTGTCAACCCCGTGAGTGACTACACTATAGGTAGTAACTACCTATAAGTATCTGTAGGTCAACAGACTACAGAGACTAGCTGGGATCTGTTGAGTACAACTCAGGCTTACGTGAGAACTATTGACCTTCCAATAGTAGCACTCACTACTAGATTGATTTGTGACAATCGTGCTCATAACTGTTACCTTATTTCTTATTGTACTGGTTTTTACAATAAACCTTTACTTATTTTATCCACCATGTTTTTCAAGTATATATTCCTATTAGTACGGAATATAACAGTTATGTATTCATATATATATATATATATATATATATATATATGTATGTATGTATGTATGTATGTTAGTTTGTTACACATGAAATAATGCATTTTTTGGTTGGTTGTTGATTAGGTTGTCTAACGAAGTAACCTTAGTATATATAAAAAAAAATCATGACTTATTTCAGATAATTTTTCTTTAAATTATATTGTTACTCATAATCCAATGAAAATGATTACAATGAAACAATGTTGAGTGTATGTGTACAAACTGGGTCATTCTGCCTCTGAAGCATTTTGGAATATCAAGACAGCCTTTGGTAATGGTGTTGATGAATCAGAACTGTACAGAGATAGTTTCAGAAGTTTTGTTCGGGAGATTATAGTCTTCAAAATAAATCAAAGGGAAGACCATGATCAATTATCTGACATGATTAATTGAATGCGTTGGTTGATCAAAATCGGAGAATTACAGTCCAAAAACTTGTATCAGAACTCAAAATATCTCACACAATTGTTTCTCAGCAATTGGAAAAGTAAAGAAACTGGATAGGTTTGTTCCACATGAACTGAAAGAAAAAAAAAAAAAAAAAAAAAAAACGTTGCTCTGAAGTCTGCTCTCTGTTGCTTTCACAACTGCAAAAAAGAACCATTTTTGCATCAAATCATTATATGCAATGAGAAATGGATACTCTTTGACAACAGTAAGAAAGTAGGTCAGTGGTTAGATGTAAGTGAATCACCAAAATAATACTGAAAACATCCACTGCACCCTAAAAAGTTAATGGTTACTGTATGGTGGTCTTTCAAAGGGGTTATTCATTATTCATTTTTGGCTCAAGGGAAAACAATAACAGCAACCTTGTATTGTGGAGAAATTGAGTGTATGCATGAAAAATTGAAAAAGAAACATTCTAGACTTGTGAATAGAGATGGTCCAATTTTGCTGTATGACAACGTATGGCTACACGCTTCTCAATCAACTGTCCACAAACTGCATAGCCTGAATTATGAAATTTTGTTTCATCCTCCATATTTACCATATATGATTGGAGCAAAGACGGAATGGGCTTCCTACTTCTGCAGAAGTATTGCTCATGCACCACCAACAAAGCCCCAGTTTGCTGCCCTGAAGGTTGGCGCCTGATATTTGCTGGTAGCAGATTCTGCATTGATGCTGAGTGCAGATACGCACCTATGGAAGGCGAGGCAGCAGCAATTGCATGGGCATTGGAAAAATGTCGCATTTTTGTAATAGGTTGCCCGAATCTCATAGTAGTTACAGATCATGAACCACTAAAAGGATTATTCGGAGATAGAGACCTTAGCAAAATCCAAAACCCCCGATTATTCAGGTTAAAGGAGAAAACCCTCAGGTACAGATTCACCATTCAGCACTGCCCTGGGAAATGGCACAGAGCCTCTGATGCTGTCTCTCGTAACCCAGCAGACATCTCACAGGCACTCCTAAATGTATTCACTGCTGAACCCTCTCAATCAGACATCATAGTCTGACAACATGGATGACTGGGTCAAATCAACAACCCTATTAGCAACATTCGGTGCAAATGACAACCTGGAGCTCATATCACCAGATGTTATCCGTGTGGCGGGACGCAGTGACCTGCAATACAAAAAATTAATTGAAGTAGTACAAAATGGATTCCAAAGGATGCGCATCCTCACTGCACCTGAAATCCGCGAATACTGGGAAGTGATGCACCGCCTATGTGTTGACGACGGATTAGTGCTCTTAGATCAAAGAATCGTTATCCCCACCTCTCAATGCGCAAAAGTCTTACATAGCCTACATTCTGCATACCAAGGCGAAGTTGGCATGAAGGCATGTACCAATGAATCTGTTTATTGGCCCGGGATGAATGCTTCAATTCGTAACATTAGAGCAGGTTGTACGTTCTGCTCAAAAATTGCCCTGAGTCAACCAAAAGAGCCAATCAATTTGACACCATCTCCTGATTGGCCATTTCAGCAAATCGTCGTGGACATCTTCCATGTTGGGAACCATGGTTACTTAGCATGCGCTGACAGGTTAACAGGCTGGCTGAATCTATATCACTTGAGCCACGGAGAAGCTAATGCCTCAAGAATTATTTCAATTTGCCGAGACATATTTCAAACCTACAGTGCTCCTGAGGAACTCAGCAGTGATGGTGGGCCACCCTTCACATCCCTTCCATTCAAGCAATTTTTACAAGACTGGGCTGTTAAACACAGGTTATCATCTGCTGGTAACCCACAATCCAATGGTCGAGCAGAACTTGCTGTCAAAACGGCCAAGAGAATTGTAAATGGCAACACAGGAGCCCAAGGATCATTGGACAATGACCGTGCAGCAAGAGCCATCTTCCAATACAGGAATATGCCCATTCAAAACATTGGGCTATCCCCTGCTCAACTACTACTCCACCACCAACTATGTGACTACATACCATCCCACCCTACACTCTATAAGCCACACATGAATTGGATAACCACAGCCCAAAATCGTGAGATAAGTCTGTCCCGGCAGAACGCTCGTCTTATAGAGCAATACAACAGAACAGCACACACCTTAAACCCCCTTCAAAAAGGACAAATAGTAGCACTACAATGACCAACAACCCGCCGATGGAACACAACAGGTCAGGTCATTGAAACCCTCCCCAACCACCAATACCGTATCAGAGTTGACGGATCAGGTAGAATTACCTTACGAAATTGCTGATTCCTCAGGAAACTGGATACACCTACAATTCCAGTTCCCAGACCTAGTGCCTTACCTGAGACCCCTACACCAGTGCCACAAACATTCGACGCTGGAATAACATCAAACACTGCTCAGTCATCTACAATAACACGGACAAAAACCTCTCGGGCATTGTCCAGACTACTTCTGCACAACCAGCCAGGTTTAAAGGAATTCATCCCTCCCCAAAGGCGATGAGGTGGGGAAGGAGATGTAGAACAACAATACAATAAACAGCACTTACCGGCATAAGGGTCCCAGCTAGCGTCCAGCTGGCAGGCAAAAATAAAGAAGGTTGTAACTCAATACAAACCCTGCAAACTAACTGATGAATCAAGCTGGTATTTATACAGAAAAAACCTCCACTCATATACCAGCAGCCAATCACAGCCCAAGCAATGGACTATCCCACTTTAGCACAATGAGATGCTCCATGGCACCATAAATAGCTCTCTTAAGGTTGAGTTATTATTCACTCAGCTTGCTCCACAACTGAGTGTTTATCTTGACCACGTGATTGTTCTACAGTTGCTGTTATTGGGAGGTTAGTGCCAAAAGCATAGCATGCATTTTCATTTCTTGTATCATATTAGAAGCTGTCATGTTAATGCTCTTGATACATCTGAAAGAAAAATGAAAATATTAGACTAATAATTAAAAATTTTCAGTTTTCTTTAAACCTTCCAAAATATTCTGATGTTTGGTCATTTTAAGAAGTGGATTGGGCTGAGAAATTTAGAAATAATTTTCCACATGTCCGCAGTTATCTCTATATGGTCAGGGGTATCATAGTCCTCCACAGTTTCCACTTTCTCCTTTATGACCTCCTCTTTGATTTTGTGGCACTTGTTTTACTATCCAAAAACTAAACTTGTTTAGTAGGTTTCTTGCTGTACTCCTCTGTTTCTCTTACCAGCAATGTGCCTTTTGAGTGTTAAATTTTCCAAACTTTCTTTCTTCAATATGTGTCCCAGAATTTTCAGCTGTCTTTTCCTCTTTGTTATGAGCAGTTTTTTTGAGTTTTCCTTAGAACTGTTTAACATTTGTCAGTAAAACTATGTCAGTGCTATCAGAGATAGCTGCTGAAAATACCACAAGCACAGTTTTAAAAGGTTTAGGGCACAGCAGTGAATCCATAGTTGTGTGCGTGTGAGTGAAGCAGAAAGACTATATCTATTCCTATACAGGTGAATTTTATGATTGTTGTTTAAATTTTATTTTGAATGTGTAATGGCAAAATTATATAACATTGATATAAAATAATTAAGCCTAATGTCAAAAACAAGTCTGAATGCATTGGAGGTGGTTGAGTTCACACAACTGGAAGTAGATGAAATTTTCTTAGTGGATTAAACATTGAAAGCAGCAATTTCCTGTTAGAAGACTTTGTAGTTGTAATGGAATGGTTTCTCTAAGCAAGATTTAACAATGTAATCCACAGACATTCAATCGTGGAATGGTCTTTTGAGAAGCTTCAAGTTGACAGCAAGGATTATAAGGTAAAAAATTAAAATAACATGAGTAAAAGGCAGTGTTACATTTTGTGTGCAACTAACTTTGATGGTGGATTGATAATCAGAAGCAACAGCATGAGGAATAATTCTTTTAATGTTTTTACAAGCGTGTCTTAATTTTTTTTACTTCATACTTTCTGCTTGTTGTGATCATTCATTACATGACTTTTTTTCCTGATCTTTTTTCTTTTGCTGTTTTTTTTTCTTTTGTTTTCTCTTTTCTGATTTTTCTTTTGTTTTCTTTTTTTCTCTTTACTCTGTTTTTACTTTTATCTGTTTTCTTTTCCTTTTGCTGTTTTTTTCTTCTTCTTGCTTTGATTTTTGTTTTTTCTAATTCTTTTTTCTTTTCTTCGTTTTTATCTGAATTTCTATATTGTTTTTCTATTTTTCCTTTTTTTTTCTTTTGTCTGATTCTTTTTCTTTGTTTCCTTTTTGTTTAATTTTTTCTTCATTTTCTAATTTTTTTCTTCCTTTTGCTGATTTAAGTCATTTTCTTTTCTTTTCCAGTTGTGTTTTTCTCTTTTTCTTCCTTTTTCTGATTATTTGTTTTCTTTTGGCTAAGTTGCTTTTTTGTTCTTTTTCTGCTTTTCTTTTCTCTTTCATTTTCATTCTTAATTGCTTCTATCTTCCCTTTCAAACTTTCCTTCATTTCTTTCTCTTTTATTCTTGCTTCTTATTTTCCTCTATTTTCTTTTCTATTTTATCCATCATTCTTAATTGCTTCTGCTTTCTTTCACAATTTCGTTCATTCATTCCTTCATTTTGATTCTTTTTGCTTTATGTTTCTTTCTCTTGTTACCTCCATTTTTTTCTTTGCTTCCATTTTTTTCCTTTCTTCCTTTTCTGTCATTCTCTTTTCTCTCCATTATGTTCTTCACCAATTTTCAAAGTAAAAGAAAATAAAGAAACACAATCCAACAGTTTTGTTAATGTATCAACCTCAGTCATCACCTCTAGCAAATCTCTACCAAATGTTTGCAGAGTAGAACATTTTATTTTCAACTTTCTGTACCCACCCTCCACTTAGAATTATATAGAATTACCTGGATGTTACAGGAAACAATTACGCACTGTTATATGCAAACAGTTGAAATATTTCTCATAGGCACACAAAATTAACACTCATAAACAAATACATTCTAAAAAGACATGACAGATTGTAATGTCATTTCTTTTGGCATCAATTAATTTTTTTATGGTCAATTCACCTCAAGCATGGTGATAATGCCACTTAGATTTTATAAGTACCATATATATACTCAATTTTTGAAGACCTAATTTTTAAGCTAATTTTAGGAGGGTAGCATCATACATGAGATATAAAATTAGAATATGTACTGCTGGTTCTATATCTCTAATAGAGAATTTGATAACAATCCCAGATCTCAATTCTTTTTTAATCTTAAAATAAACATTGCATATTACATGAGTATATACAGTAAGTCTTTTTATATTTCAAAACATTTGACCTTTTAAAGTAAACCCTTCTGCATTTAGATAACATGAGATATTTTAGAAGAAAAGCCTTTTGTATTTTGGTACATTACTCATTTTAAAAGCCCTTTTATATTTTGATACATCAAACTTTTTAGATGTAGACCTTTTTATATTTTCATACATCAGGCTTTTTTTTTTTGAATTGTGACAATTGATTTGGGAAACACATCTGTTAGCGAAACAAACACTTGGAACATGGTCACATTAAAAGTTATTTTGATTTCATGCTGCCTACTCCCACAGTAAGAAGGTATGCTAGTCTAGAAGATTCTGATAAAAAAGCAACAATAATATAAAGAAAATTAGTAAAAATTAATAATGAAAAGAATTGAAACAAGATAAAAATACAGCATGTGTTTAGATGTGAGTAAATAGTTTTGTAATCAGTGATTTATAGCAGAAGAGAAAGGTAGGAGCCACTTTAGCTGCCAAATTTTGCTATTTCTACACGATAAACAACTTTGGTCAGTTTGTTTTGTTTATGAATCAGCCTATATGCCAAACATGTGGCATTTTAAGAAGCACACTCTTGTAGATAAAAAGTAAACATTACAATATATGAAAAGAAAACTATGACAAAAAAGATTTTCATGGGTCCTCTCTTTACTAAGCTTACATACAGTCACTAGTAGAAGGTACAAAGTAAGGATTGAACTTACTACACAATAATAAGGGACTAAGAGGGGTTCAATAATCATAATCCCATAGTTAAACACCAATGAATATATTAGGTTGAGTCATAAGTAATTTCTGTTTTGGATGGACCAATTGTAATGATAAATCTATTATCCTAACTCTTTAAATATATCATAATTGGTGATGACAAATGGATTACATATAACAATATTCAATGCAAAAGACAGTGAGTTGACAGGAATGAATCTACCCAACTGACCCCCAAAACTGAGCTCCATGAAAAGAAAATTAATGTGTGTGTAGTGGTATTGTCAGGGTATTTATTATTCATTTCTTCTTGTATGTGACATGTCTCTTCAGGACGTTTAATAAAGTTTTAAAGTACAGACAAACCTCTCATCTACGGACCCTATCAACAGATTTCAGATGCAACGGACAAAATCTACAGGCAAAAAAAAAAAAAAAAATCTGCAGGAAAAAAAAAAAAAACTTCCAAATCATCAGCAATGTATTTCAAAATTTGTGGGTTTAGCAGAATGTCGTATTAGTTCTCAAAGTAACTGCTTAGCGGGCCTTTCAAACAAAGACAGGTATACAGTATATAAAGTACGATGTATTAGAACATGTGTGAGAAAGTAGCTGTGAAAAATCTATTATTTTTGTTATTTTGATTAATATATCTACATTAAGTATATATTTATTTATGCCATATATACATGTTTATAGTATTTACATTATGATCATAACTACTGGTAGTTAATAGAGTGGTTTTATAACTAAAAAATTATCCCCTCCCATCTACAGACAATTGGATTTCAGAGACCACCCCCTCACCCTATTAGTCCATTGATGAGATGATTATAATTAATATTTGATTACATAGAAAATAAATGTTTTAATGTCTGTGATGTCAGAAACTAAAGAAAAAAATTTCTCTTTATTTTTTTGGAATTATACTTTCAGCTAACTTGTTCGAATACTTTCTTGGCACAAATGAATAATTGAATTTGTTTTTCTTTTAGAATTCATAGTTTGTCTTGTTCTCTTTTCATTTCCTCAAAAATATTAAACTTTGAACACAGTACAGTCTAATAGTAACTGAGAATGCTTCATTTAAGAAATGAAGACAATTCTTTTTTATCTTCCATGTCCCCTCAGGACGCATGGCTCTCCACAATTTCCTGTCCTTTGTAGCTCTTAATAAATTTTGTCTTTTCATTATCTCTCCTAAACTCTGTTCCCCCATCCATTTACTCAACCTTGTCAATTATGTTATGCACTGTTCTCCTTTTTCCCTCTTGCCCTCAATGTGTCCTGTGAGTATCAGATTTTCCAAGCTCTCCTTCCTAACTTAACTGAATTTTTTCTTTTAGAATTCATACTTTGTCTTTTTTCATTTCCTCCAAAAATATTAAACTTTGAACACTGTAAAGCCTAATATTAACTGAGAACGCTTCATTTAAGAAATTAAGACAATTCTTCTTTATGTGCTGTGCCCCCCCCCTCAGGACATAGGTGATCATGGCTCTCCACTTCCCCCAATCCCTTCTAGGTCTCAATAAGTTTCATCCTTCTGCCACCTCACCCAGACCACGTTCTGTTATTCAGTTATGTCATGTGTTGCTTTCCCTTGTCTCTCTTTCCCTTGATTCGACCTGTGAGTATAAATTCTCTAGGCTCTCCTTTCTCATTATGTGTCCCAGAAATTTCATCTGCCTCTTCCTGAATTGTTTTATAACTAAAAAATTATCCCTTCCTCCAATCTACATACAATCGGATTTAACAGACAACCCCCCCATTAGTCCATTGATGAGAGGTTTGTCTGTATTATAATTAATATTTGATTACATAGAAAATAAATGTTTCAGTGCCTATAATGACAGAAATTAAAGAAAAAATTTCTCTTTATTTTTTGGAATTATACTTTCAGCTAACTTGTTCGAATACTTTCTTGGCACAAATGAATAATTGAATTTGTTTTTCTTTTAGAATTCATAGTTTGTCTTGTTCTCTTTTCATTTCCTCAAAAATATTAAACTTTGAACACAGTACAGTCTAATAGTAACTGAGAATGCTTCATTTAAAAAATTAAGACAATTCTTCTTTATGAGCCGTGCCCCCCCTCAGGACATAGGTGATCATGGCTCTCTACAACTTCCTATCCCTTGTGGCACTAAGCGGCTTTTCTACTTTTGATAAGAACATCCCTCACCCTGCCCCATTCCACCATTTTCACATGGACATTTATATGTCCGGCAGTTGCAACATGTCCATAAAAGTTTGGTTGAAAAGTGCCCTATGCTCATCAATGGGAAAAATGCAAAAATAATGCAGGAAAAAATTTTGGAACTTGTCTGGTCTGTTCTATGCCACCCACCATATTCGCCTGAACTTCCACCAACTGATTATTACCTCTTTCACTTGCTGTAAAATGCTTTGATGGGGAAAACTTTCTCTATTGAAAACCAATTTGAAGAGTTTTCAACTACTTTTTCATGTCAAAACCTGCAGAATTTTACTCAAAAGGTAATAAGTCATTGCAAATAATGGTGAATATCTAATTGAATAAAATGTAAATGTTTTTTTTAAGTATAAACTTGATAAACAAAAACAGGAATTATTTATGACACAACGTACTAACATGTGGTTAGATGTAAGAATTTAAGAGTTGACTGAATCACATCAATTCCATTTGATATAATTCAATTTAGAATAACAATTACTGTGTTTGATGGAAGCATACAGAAAATCCTGGCAGACAAGAAGTAACCTTGCTTCAGCCAGGAATATTCAAAAACAAATTTTTGCCTATGATGGTGAAAGTTTAACTGAACTCTCACACTGTTTACTCAACAAGGTATTTTTTCTCATGAAGCTTTCATGTTTGTGATTTCTCATAATATTACTTATTTTTTTGTTGGAAAATATAGACCCATGGTTCTCAGAGCATCAAATTATATTCCTACTTTGCAATCCCAGGTTTCCTTAATTTGTCTCTTTTTATTTTATTTTTTAAAGCATCTTAATTTGATACTTAGGAAAAAATAAAGAACAAACTTTATTTTGAGATCTTTCAATATTTTATATCAGCACAATGTAATGGTAATTCCTTTTGCATTCATATTATGTCAGTGACAAAGCTACACATTCCAATTTTTGGTTAAACCAAAACTTTAGTTAAATTATTCATTGCCATCAGCAGAATTACTTCAATAATGAAAATTTTCATTTTATTGCTATTGATGAAAATTAAATGCTGTGTGTGAGTCAGGTTATATAAAATGCCTGGCAATTTTTTTTAAGTAATTTTCTTTACAAAATCTGTACATCCTTCATGCTGTCAAATAGTGAATTTTCATTTCTGTTTATTTTTTAAAGCCTCCCAATTTGGTTTTGGTTTGGTTTGTTTTACAGCATATCAACCTCAAAGGATCATTTAATGCTGACAACTTTTTTTCCTGGTAATATTTTTGCTTTGTCAAAAATCTATTTCTGGCAATATTTTTTTCCCTCAAAAATGTATAGCTGGTAATATGATTTCAAAAATGTATTGCTGCTAATATTTTTTTTTTCAAAAACGTATTGCTGGTAATAGTTTTTCTTCAAAAATTTATTTCTGGTAATAATTTTTTACAAAGTATTTCTGGTATTAAAACCTATTTTTACACTTTCATAATGCTTTTTACCTCAGTTTCGGGGTTAACTATTTTCCCATAGCTGGGGCCCTAACAGGTGCTACTACCCGAGGTTAGGGTGGACCTGGGAACACCAGCAATTAAGAGGTGGTTCCACACTCCTCAAAGCCTCCTGATCAGAGGCCTTGCTGTTGGACGTAGTTTATCGTCTTACCCTGGACGTGGATGTAGTTTATCGTCATACCCAGGACAGTCCCAATTTGGTATTTAGAAGATAAAAACCTTTATTTTGAGATCTTATATTTTATATCAATACAATGCCATGGCAATTTCTTTTTTGAATTTACTTTCCACTTGATTGCATTTGTGTTATGGCAGTGACAATGCTCTACATTGTAAATATCAGCTAAACCCCAAATCCAGTTAAATTATACATTGCCATAAATTGAACTACAGGGGTGTTTAAAAAAATCTATTTCTCAAAAAATAATTCAAGTAACTAGAACCATCTATATCTCATTTAAATAATGAATAAGAAGACAGTGTTTATTATAAATGCATACTCTTAAGATTTTGTCATCGCATGTTTTCAAATTGATGTACATTAATGATTCTGACATTGTTTACAATGCAATGGAATCACAAGCAGCAATCAGCATTTTGACAGGTTTCTTGAACTTTTGTGAAAACTTTCCATCATGCTTTCTTGCTTCACAGGATACGGTTGATGTCCATGTTTTTCTGGAATGGTTCTTGTGCTCATCCAGTACTTTACCATCGGCTTAAAACTTATCTCTAATTCATGAGATTATAAGCCACATTAGTTGATCTAAACCAGTGGATTTCAACCTTTTTTTACCCATGGACCCCTTTCCCCTTCTTTTTATCTTGGTGGACCCCTTCATAGCTATTGGACATAAGAACAATTTTCTATTCTTCACTAATATAAATTTTAAGGTTTTAATTATCAAAGAAATAGTATATTTATTAAGCTTTATTTTTAAATGAAAACTAATTTAATACAAATAAAATATTCTACTATAATTATAATAATTATTATTATTATTACTATTTTTAATTAACACAACAATTGAGTTTTGCCTGTGGACCCCCGGAAATATTACATGGACCCCTAGGGTCCATGTAGACCCCGGTTGAGAACCACTGATCTAAACGAAACCCTCTTCAATACGGCCTTTGAACTGCATTTACATACTTCCTGTAGCATTTCAGAATGAACTTTCTTTGTTTGAAGCTAAGCCTGGATGACATTAGTAATACTAACATGTAAATCTCTAAAGAAAGCAAGTTGATGTGATCTGTACACTAAAAGTCTGTATACATTTTTTTAAATACCCTGTATATCAATATTTACCTAAAAATTTATTTTCTATCACTGTTTTCCCTTAAGGTAGGTCATTTTAACATCATTAAAGATTATATTTGATAACACAGAAAGTATAGACAGATAAGTACACCTGTTTCTGAGGGGAATGTTCAGAAAAAAAAAAACAAAAAAAACTTCAGTTTATGATAGTCAAGGTTTAAATATTGACATCTTATACATGAGACATGATTTTTTTCTCTTTTTTTTGCTATTGCAGTAATTCTTTAAAGGCTTTTTGGAGTTTTTAAATATTACTGATCTTTGATATTAGATGTGCAGGTGGTGTTATGGAAAGCAGCTCAGAATGGGAAATTGGAGAGCAGAGTTTAAATTCACTTTTTTAACAAATACCCTTGGGAAAGGTATGAATACATCTCTTCTCCCCATAACTATGGGTTAAAAATTATGGCAGACTAGTAACTAATCTAGGAGATGGACAATTCTGAATTCAAAACTGAATATAGTCTTGGCAAAGCACATACTATACAGCTAATGAAAAGATCATGGCTTTCACTATGATTCTATTATTGGGCCTACAGTCAAACTGAAACAGATTGAATATTGGTCATTTAATAAAATATAGAATGCATAGACAAATAAGTACACCTGTTTCTGAGGGGGATGTTCAGAAAAAAGTTCAGTTTATGAAATATTTTCCTTGTGCTGTTTCACATTAGCCCTTTGGGATTCAATAGAAGGGGTCCTTCAGGGTGACATCCTTGCACCTTTTCCCTTTGTTATCACACTTGACAACATATTAAGAGTTTCACTTGATAAACATCATCAACTAAGTTTTACTTTATCATCAAGACTTTCAAGTTGATCTCCTGCAAATGAGTTGACCGATATTGACTATGCAGATAACCAAGCTATCACTGCAGTCACCATTACCACTGCTACAGCTCTCTCCTACATCATGTAGAAAATGCTGCTAATGATGCTGGACACTATGTCAATGCCTCTAAAATTTAATTCATAAGCTTCAACCAGCAATGCACAATATAAACTGTCTCAGATGAATCAATAAAATTTGTTGAATCTTTTACATACCTAGAAAGTTAAATAAATTCTATTGAAAAGGACATGAAAAATTGCATAGCTAAAACCTGAGCCACATTGAATAAAATGGATGTAATCTGGAAATTTGAACTTTTAGACAACGTCAAACAGAGCTTCTTTTGTGCCACTGTAGTGTCAGTTTTAATGCATTGTGCAGCTGGTTGGACATTAACTAAAATCATTGATGGAACCTATACTTGGATACATCTCATGTTAGCAGGTAAGTCATTTGACTTCTACATCTTGGAAACAACATCCAACTAAATCACAGCTCTATGGATCCATCCCTGATATTTCTACAATCTTATGCGAATGCAGAATGCGCATTGCAGGACACTGTTAGTGAGCAAGCCAAGAACTCATGAGTGATCTACTGCTCTAGATAACTAGCTATGGCACAAGATGAGTTGGTAGCAAGCAACCACATACATTGACCAACTATTTAATGACACAGGGTGCCACCCTAATGACCTTGATACAGGATTGTGATAGTTGTCATGATAGACTCATAAATGCCTGAGCTATCTTGAATGAATGAATAATAATAATTGGATGTACATTGGGTGCAATGGTTTGCAGTTCAAAATGAGAAATTGGAGAGCCAAGTTCAAATTTCAGCCAAGTTCATTACATTCACTTACATGCAAATACTCTTAGGAAAGATATGAATCAATCTTTTCTCTCCCCAGTTAAATAGTACAGCAGACTAGTTTCTATAGCCTTGGTTAGTAACCATTCTAGAGATGGTGACTCGATAAAATCACCTATCTCCCAGCAAGTGATGCATCAACCTATAAAAACGTACAGTGACTGAAATTCTTCCATTGTGTGAGTTGTGCAATCTGTTGCAGGTGGAGAAAACATTAAAAAAAAAAAAAAAATATAGGTCTGAGCATTTCCAGGATGGCAAGGTATTTGTGGTACCACCTCCCAATACCTTTACATAGTACTATCCCATGACCTTTGGCATGTTAGAGTATATACAATGATTAAAAATAATCCAACCTAAATAAATAAATTACTAACTCTTAACATTTTTATATGATGATCAGTAAAAGAGAAAATTTATTGAATTTAAGTCACATTGACTGTCCAGACACTAATTGATTATATTACTGGGTTACACCTGCTTGGTTGAAGATTGGCAAGATTCCAACAAGTTTAGAATAGAGTCTATTTTACCTTGAGCAGAAAAAAAAAAAAAGCTTGGAAAGGTCAAGAGAGAAATGGACAAAAACAAAAAATCTCTCACATTTCTTTATTTCTTGGATATTTTCAATCACTTCAGCTCAATAGCCTCTCAGCAATGTTTCAAATATTTACTTTTTAAGTTTGGTTTCAATTGTTGGTGAATCAGTGACCAATTTTACTGCACGAATTTTACTGATGTTTGGTCATTTGGTTTGGGGAGTGGTTTGGGTTGAAAGTATTTCAGCAGCTTCACGTAAATAAAAACAAATCTTGTAAAGGTCAAAACACAAAATCTTGCATTTCTCTATCTCAGTCGTTCTCAACCTTTTTTTGCCTAATGCGTCCTTTTCACCATAAGTCAAAATGTCACTCCCTACCTTTCCAAGATTGTCTGACTCAAAAGGTGCATTCCAAATAATATGCATATATTATTGAAAATCTTCACTCCTTTCCATATTAGTACATATACATTCACACAGATTATTTTTATAGAGGAGTTTTACAAATTTAATCGCAATAGAAAATGTTGATAGATTTTTAAACTTGAATAGATTGTACATGCGTGATACATGCTTAGGTGATCATGTATCTTTTGTTACATGACTGACAAAGCAGATTTTTTTCCTGCAGTAAGTTGCCATTTCTTTCTGCAGTAGACCAATTGCCATCCAAGGCTATAGAATCCAGTCTGTCCTGCTATTTACCCATAGCTGGAGGAAGAAGAAGAGGATTCATACCTTTCCCAAGGGTATTAGCATGTAAGTGAATGTAATGGATTCAACTGGAATTCAAACTCAGCTCTCCGATTACACAATCCAAGCTCCTATCCATTACTCCACCGTGCCTCATTGTACAGTAATTTGTTTTCATTCATAACTAATTATTAAATAAATGGACTGAAATAAGTCTGAAGCAGATAACAAATAACAATAAACAAAAAGTTCAATAGAAAGCCAGAATATTGTAATTCAATAAACAAAATTCTGTAAATAAGCAAAAACAAAAAAAAAACAAAAAAAAACAAAAAAAGATTCTGCCACTGAAACCGTGAAATGCCCCTCCCCCCAAGAAACACCATCTGGTTGAGAACCCTTGCTCTATCTCATGTTTTCAATGGCTTTCTCTCAATCACCTTTTGGTAAGGCTATAAATATCGGGTAGTCCAAAACGTTTGTTTATTTTTTGTCATTAGATGACATTAGGAGTGTTTAGTTTTCACTAACTTCATTCAAAAAGATCATTTTTCATTGTACTATAAAACCTTGTATCTGCAGCCTCTCCTTTTTTTCTTTTTAAATTGCCAACATTGGTATAGTTTCCTCAATTCATTTTAATGCTGAAAGTGAGGGAAAAGTAACATTTTTGGTATATTTTTATTTTAGTAAAGCTTAAAATATTTACTTTAATCATATGCGAGTTTGGTTTCAGTTGTCAGAAAAATCAAGTGATACTAATAAATGCTGTGTAGATGATGCTCACTAATACAACCTCTTTTTAAGCTAAGGAGAATATATTTGAACAAAATAAATAACAATACATTAAAACCTATCAGACTTGTTTAATACAAATAGCTATTTGGGTATTTCATTGGTACAGACATTATTTCAAAGCTTATTTCATGTACACATCTGACTTCACTATATTATTAATATCTATATTTTTCATACACTTCTCATGCTTGGTTGAGAGGCAGACAAAAAGAGAGAGGGACATAGTAAAACAGAGAGAAAGAAGGATGTAGAGAGACTAAAATGGAAAGGGATTGGAGGTGGGGGTCAAAAGGCAGTCATTTATAGTAAGGGGTTAAATTATATTTTGTGACCTAACAATCTGTTATGGATAAATTTGCCCCTGAACTGCAAGTGACCTTTTGAAATTAAAATCTTTCTTTAATAATTATCATCATTTTTTAAAATAATAAAAAAAAAAAAAGATTATGTTTTTCTAATCAAAAATCCTATTAAACCCAGACTGTGTTGAGTGTCTGAGAGGAACATAGTGGGAAAAACAGAGAGAGAGAGGGAAGGAGGGACATGGAGAAACAAAAAGAGAGTGTGACACAGAAAGAGATTGGAGGGGGAATCAACTTAGATAAAGGCAATTATTTGTAGTGAGGGGGTGAAATCATGTTTCATGGCCTAACAATCTGTTGAGGACAAATTTGTCCCTGAACTGGAAGTGACCTTTTAAAATTAAAATCTTTCTTTAATAATTTGTAACATAATAAAAATGGATGAGGCTGT
>CAHIKZ030000562.1:170000-307500 GCA_903632075.3 Acanthosepion pharaonis
ATACAAAATGGCAAAATAAAAGCAGTTGAGCATTGAGGTCAGGGCACAATTTGAAATTTTATTAAAAAAAAAAGCTACTCTCAAAGACAAATTGCCAAGAAATTGAAGATTTCTAGACATGAGGTGAAATATTTGTTATAAAGGCAGTTAGAAACTGACACAAATGTTGACAGAAAAAGAGTTGGAGCACCAAAAATGACAACTGCTGCTCAAGATAAACTCTTGATTATTGAGAGCAAAAGAAATAGAAAGAAAACTGCTCCAGAGGTGACAGCTGAACTTAATTCCTCTTGGCAGCAACCAGTGTCACTCTTAATTGTGAAAAATCAACTTGTCTCAATGGGTGCATAACCATCAAGAAACCCTTGTTATATAAGGTGAATAAGCAAAAAAGATTGTTATGGGCAAAAAGTAGTGGACACTGAAAGAGTGGATAGATGTATTGTTGAACATTTCAAAAGGAAGAGGAAAGTGTATATGAGAAGAAAATCAGGAGAATAAGTCTTTCTCCTGATGATGCAGTTCCAACAGTTATGTATGGTGGTTGGTCTGTTATGGTGCAAGGTGTTTTAGGGAAGAGAGGGATGGGGGTTTGATTCAGGTCAAGGAAATCATGAAAAAAATAATATCATTTGATTTTGCATAGACATGCTATACTATCTGGTTCATACATAATTGGTGAAAAAAAAAACCACCTTTCAACAAAACAACAATCCAAAATACTCTTCTAAAGTATCAACTAGTAAAAAAAAAGAACAAAATTTTAGAAATTATAACGTTTCTGCCTCAATCTCTAGACCCCTCTCCTATCAAATTAGGAAAGGATGAATTGGATAGGAGATTTCGAAGAGAATACCCAAAGAACGAGAGTGAACTTTTTCAGAGCTTGTAGAATGCTTGGGAAGGTCTGCCATCTACATTTTTTTTTTAAAACTGTTGAAAAGAATAATAAAA
Organism: Acanthosepion pharaonis; assembly: GCA_903632075.3. Taxonomy (NCBI): domain Eukaryota; kingdom Metazoa; phylum Mollusca; class Cephalopoda; order Sepiida; family Sepiidae; genus Acanthosepion; species Acanthosepion pharaonis. The sequence continues at coordinate 170,955 of CAHIKZ030000562.1, forward strand.
ATATTATAATAATATTATATATATATATATATAATTTATTCAAAAATTGTAACATAAATATGTTATAAAATCACTACAAAAATAGCCATTTTGTTTCAACACTTCTGGTGTCTTATCAAATGATAACACCTTCACTTGCTAAGACACCAGAGGTGTTGAAACAAATTAGCTCTTTCTGTAGTGGTTTTATAACATATTTATGTTATAATTTTCAAATAAATTATATTTGCTCTACTCTGTATTGAGCACTCTTTTAAGAATAATATTTTTTGGGTTACTGAAATTTATTCCATATACACCAATCCTATACTTGTGTGTGTGTGTGTGTGTGTGTGTGTATATATATATATATATATATATATATATAAAAACATGTTTCTATGTGTATTTGTATTTTTTTTTCATTTGTAACATTTTTCATAAAGTGTACAGATCCTTGTCAAAAATGTCAATATACAGATAAATAATACCTTCATTTTTTTATAGGTACTATGTTAGTATATACAAACATGCATGTGCATTTATTATATATATATATATATATATATATACACACATACACACACACAATTACATCTGAATTTTGAATGAAATTAAGTAGAAATGTGTGTGAAGATAAAAATTATATGTGAGAAACAGAAATAATGCTTGCAGAGAGAAAAAGAAAAACTTGCATGTGCCACAAATATGTTTATGGATGTGAAATAACAAAATCATGTAGAATCATGACAAGAAAATTATTCCTGATGGTTAATCATCAAAGTGCTACCAAAATATTGTCAGTTGAGACAGTGAGGATAGGGCTGGGGGGGAGGCCAGGAAGAGGGTAAGAAATACAGGTTGATTGGGAAGAAGGAAGCAAAGTGATCATTTTATAGAAATGGGGGCTGGTGGGGGACTCATGAGATGGAGAGGAGGTTTTGGTTGGTGAGGAAAAATTGAAAAAAAATTATGAAGAATCCTGAAGACTTTTAAGGAAAATGGAAACAAAAAGGATGTTTATATGTAGATTAAGAAAGAATTAGTTGAAATTTCTAGGGTGCATAATGAAAAAACAAAAAACAAAAAAAAAACAGTGATTGGAGAATTTAACACTCACAGGATAAGCTATAGGGACAGAGGGAAACTGTTGTAGCATACCTATGGATGATAATGGGTATGTCCCCATTCACATAAATATGGTAGTAAATACTGTATGTTAGTCTTCAGTTGGAGATTCGTCTCCAGCTGTACTGGTCAAACTCTCTGCCTCCGGGCAGAGAGAATCCCCAGATGAGGCTATGTCAAAAGACAGAGTCTTGTCTCAGAAAACAGCTATCTGACCCTGTGTTATATGGGGTCTATGAGGAATTTTTGCCTGAGCGTACAGGCTTGGATACCCCACATTAAATTCAGCCTTGTGCCACATCTGCTTGGGCAGTTGGTAGATATCTTGCAGTTGGAGATTCATTGTGAAATTCACTTGACTCACTTCTAGCAGTTGACTACTTCAATGCTGGCGAATCTTATATGTGTGGTTCTTGTTCTAAGTATAATCGTTCATTACCAACCTTCGTGTGTTTATTCTATTCAATAACCTTCCCTAGGTTACAACAGAAACATTAAGTAACTTACCTAACAAGCTTGTGAAAATGGATGGCAGAATATGGTATGGGAGTGACTGTGAAAAGACAGTTTGCTAAAAACTATAAAGAATGGAAAGTTCCCACATTGTAGCAAATGACCCTCATTCTCTTTGTATTCTACTGGTGAGATGAAAGTTCTACTTAAGTATTGTCTTCTCACGAACTGCTGCTTTGTGGAACTGCCTCCCAAGAAGATGCTTTTCCAATCACTACATTCTTAACTTGTTCAAGTTTCAGATCAACTGTCATCTTCCCCACATATCTGCATAAACTATGCCTCTTACTCTGTAACTATCCACCTTGAGTGGCTCTTGGGCCTTGTATAAGGTAAATATGATTGTAAAAAAAATAAAAAAGGTATGATCACCTACATCCTGAAGGGACACAGCACATAGAAGAAGGTAATTTCTTCTAAGGAAGTATGTCGAGAAATAATAATTCTTGATAAATTTAAATATTTATTTACCAAGAGAAAATGGTTTATATAAAACTTTCCAAAAACCCATGCAAAGACTTATTTTTTGCCTGATGGTTGATTTTGTTTAGCAGTATATCGACCTATATGGATTATTTAATGCTAAAGTCTAAATATTTTAAACAATTTTATGGCATCAACTAAATATATTTTGAGTGCAATTATATGCCTTCAACTACAGATAAAATATACTGTTGGTCATTTTTGGTAATTTTTGCTATAAAAATGTATTGCTGGTATTTTTATACTTTCATAGTGTTTTCTTTTTGTTCAGGGGTTCACTACTTACCCATAGCTGGGACCCAAACAGGAGCTACCACCCCAGGTCAGGGATCACCTGGGAACAACAGCAATTAAGAGGTGGTTCCATGCTCCTCAAAACCTCCAATCTCCCGATCAGACGCCTTGCTGACGGATATGTCATACCCAGGACTAACTTATTTTTTGTGTATCAAATAACCTCTACAGGTTTTGAAGCCACACTTCATATAAAAGATGACGTTAAAGTGATAGAGAACAAGTTGATTATAAGTCCTTCTTGTGATATTGGGTCTTATCTGCTGGTACAATTAAATACTAAAAATAACTATCATAACTGATAGCCAATATCTAAACTGTCAGCTGTATACAACCACTTTCTCAATGGTTAAAAATGGCTTTGAGTGAGTGAAGACCATGGATCTTTGAACATTGTGAGCTGGCCCTGTAGCATTACAAACTGTACTAGATAGCAGAAATTGTATTACTTGAGAACTTTCAACAGCAACAACCAAAATCGATATCACATGTAACTCAAAGAGAAAATAATGACATGATCAAGATGTTAACATTCCACATTACTTCAAATAAAAGGTTAAGAAGGAAACTCCAATCAATACTATAAAGAGCAATAACAGCTACTGGACTTGAGAAAGCTATTTTCCTGAAAAATTATTTTTAGGAGAAAGATTTTTAAAATTTCAACCAGCATTAGTACTGGCTGCTTGGTCAGTGAATGCTGAATGTTTCCTTATAAAGAAATGGTTAATATTACTATGACCATTATAAGAGCTCTCCTCCCAATTCTGCAAAGAATATTAAGAAAAAATTGTTGGATGATAAATCAAATGTTAATGGTACTTTGTGCATATTCCTTATTTGGCTCTGTTTAAAACAAATTTCTTTTTATGCATTTATTACAAATTACAAACTAGTGCTGTAAAAAAGCAATTGTTAGAAAGTTTTAATAGTGAGATGTAATGAAACAAAAGTCTTGAAACAATGTATTGAGATTCAGTAAAGCAGTAATAAAGAATTCATAACTAAAATAGAGGCAAATGAGTTGTTTAATTTATCCATTATCTTTATATTTTTTTAGACATTCAATGGTATCTATGATTCATTGATTACTCCTGGTATTATATAAATCCCCTTTTGTTCAATATTGTTTCATCTTAGAAACTGTACGTGTTTAATATAACCATGAAATATCTCCCAGAAAAAAAAGATTAGCAACAGAACAATAAAGACTATTTCATGAGCAAGTTGAAGCAAGATGCTCACTTAATAGAAAAAGGTATCAGAGTGTCTCACATGAAAGGCTTGAACAAATAAGACTACAATCTGAGAAATGTAGGAGTAAAGGAACTGATTAATTAAAGCGTTCATTTTGTTCAGAAGCTAATTTTGTCTAAGTATAGATAAATATTTTATTTGTATAGATCATTAAAATGACTAATGGAGGTAACCACTGCAGATGGGACAGGAAATATATAAATGAATACACATTGGTAATTATTATATGGTTTGATTTGATGATTGAGGATTGAGTTTAAGTCACAATAGGCTCTCAAGACACTGGGCCTCCCTGAGGGAACATCCATTCATCATGACTGGGGAAAGTTCTGGGTCACTGGAAGATCACTAGCTTGTTTTTTGAGGCATTGAATGTGACCAGCCATTTTTCCCTCTACTGAGCTGCTTGAGTTAGGTTACCCATAGTAATTAGACATCTGCCAATCTCTAGTCATCGAGGGTTTTGGAGGGTGCACCCATATATCGTTGTATCATCAGCACAGAATATGATCGGAGTATACTCTAAGACAGATCATTTATGTAGAGGAGGAAGAGGGTTGGACTGAGAAGCAAACTTTGGGTGAGGCCTGCATTGATCAACTGTGTCTTTATTATAATAAATCTTGGGATCTATTTTAAAAACTAAATGAGAAAAATTTTGTCAGATTGCTTAGTTTTGAAAAAGTCATTTTGAACAGATAGCAGGAAGTGACATGGTTATTTAAAACAAAAAAATTCAAAGATTGTTAAACTGATTTCTAAGAATCATTTTGGCCTGGTATTGTTAGGTAACCTTGATAGTTGTTTAAAAAATGACAAAAATTTGAGCAATTTCTAACCTTCATACCTGAAAAAAAAAAAAAAAAAAAAAAAAAAAGTGTATCAAAAGGACAGTTATTTCCTTGACTCCACTGTTACTGTATACACTTTAGACTCACTTGACAATGTGTTTTTTTTTTTGTTTTTTTTTTAAATCGATTTCATACCAAGCAAGGCAGTAAAGCCACTAAGACACAAGGAGTTACTGGGTGTGAAAGAATTAAGAAAAGAAACATTAATAATGAACGGAAAGAGAAAAGAGTAATCAGGAGGACAGTAGATAGCAATTGACATTGCCTTTAAATTTTTGGAGATTAAAGTAGTTGGAAAGCATGAACCCGGAAGGGAATTTCACAAATGATAAAGCAAATTGGTAGTATACAATTTACAACTACATGTACCCAACTCAACTGTAAATTGATGAAATCTTGATGCTAGTCTTTTACTGAACTTAGAAGATTATAAAAATATGTGAACAAAGTACAATATTTATTATTAGACATTTTATAAAGAATCAAATTTGAAAAGAAAATTTTTTTTCAAAAATTTATAAAAAATTACAAAATTATCAAAATGTGTAAACAAACTACAATGCAATATTTATTACCATTTTATAAATGACTATGAAAACAAGTTTTGTTTTTATTCAATCTAATAAATAAATAGTGATTAATATCGTTATTATCAATTTTCAAAAATAAAGAAAATGTATAAAACAACTTTCATATGTTTGGTTTTATTAAAATTCTAATCATTTTAATAGTGGTGTCAAGGGAATAATCATCTTTTTGATGCACTGTTTTTTGCAGGCATGGAGGTTAAACACTGATGAATGTTTGTTTCATTTCTAAGAATCATCTTGGCCTGGTAATGTCAGGTAACCTTGACAGTTTAAAAAAACAGAAATTTGTTAATGTGGGCAATATTTTTCATTTCTGAAATGTGCAGACAGTTCAATTGTCATTCTTCCACTGTCTAATTTGATAATGATTGGGAAGCATACTGACTAAAATAAAAATAAAAAATCTGGCTGGGTTGTATTAAAAAAAAAAAAAAATCTGAAAAATAAACCAAGATATTTTCTACATTAGACATCTTTACTGAAAATCTTGCTTATCAACAAGCTATAATAGACACCAAAGATATTTTTTATTCTATGTCATGTTACTTCAAGGCGTAGTGATAATGGCTCTCCACGATTTCCTCTTCTTTGTAGCTCTTAGTAAATTTTGTTATTTTGTTATCTCTTCTAATACCTGTTCTATCAACCATTTAAACAAGGTCTGGCACAAGGCCAAAACAGCTGAGTATCCCAGGAAAGTAGTATAGTGAAGAAGCACATTAGAGAAAAAGAGCTCTGGAATGGGGACTTTCAGGACCCAGTACTGTCAAGTACTTTTCTGCTTTTAGTATTACATTCCTTTGCCAAGGTGCAATTGTTCTCATGCCATTAAGCATTTTTTAGGCACATTTGTAAATCAATTTATTCTGATGTTTGCTTTTTTTTTTCTTTTTTATCCCTCCCAAATAATTCCAATTTTTTTTGTGACTTTAGTTAATGAGTGCATATTATGTATTTACTAGTTACCCTCATTAAAACATCTTGGGTTAGCCAAATGGGTAGAAAATACCCATTTCACCAAACAAACCAGATGATTGCATGCATTTGTGCACAAGAAAGTAATAGTTGTGGTGTATGCCAGATTATGATATATATCTTTGACACTCAGAGTTAAAGAGAAGAAGAAGGAAAAGAGAGAGTATAAGATGAAAAGAAAATGATGAAAACAGAGAAATGACCATGACATTGACACATACATACACACACACAAAGAGAGAGAAAAAAAAAAGTTGACCTAACACAAATAACAAGAGCATCCTAAATAGTGCATAAATGAATTAGATCAAACTTAGTATAAAGATAATGAAAAGTGACAAAATGGCAGGCAGTTATTGAAACCTCCTGAAGAGTGGACTGAACAATTACAAAAAGTTCATATAAGAAACTCTAGAATCAAAGTGCTGAATACAACATCAATCAGCTAAGTGAGAAATTCTATTTGCATTAATCCTATATATATATATATATATATATATATATATATATATATATATAGTGCATTCAGTTTTTATGAAAATAAAGAGAACCAGACATATGTGAGTGAGTAAAAAAAAATGCCTCTACGATAGTACCTTAGTATAACCTTACCATAATATACAGTGCAACAGAAATACCTCCCGTATATATTTCCCAGAAATACCTCTCACAAAATGGTAAGACAGTAAGAAGTATATGTGGAAGGTATTTATGCCACACCCTGTATATGGTATAGGGAACTGAAATTGTGCATATAGATTTCAAACAGAATATAAATTTATGTTAAAACTGGTAAAATTTAGATAGAAATCCTGGAAAAGGTTCATTTTATATTTGACGGATTATCATCACTATCATCATCAACACCATTATTATTAATATTATTATCATCATCATTCGCAACAGGATTCATAACAATTGCAATGTTCTTCTCATTCTTTGAGAGTCAATAAAATATGATGAACAGTATTTATGAGGGGGCGAGAATAGAACAATAACCTTACCAAGATTCTTCTTGAATCCATTTCAAAGTTGCAAATAGTTGGAATAGTGGAGACCATGCACCGAAAGTAAAAGAAAAACTTGTGTACAATTTGGAAATACAATTTTATTTAAGTCTCTATATTTAGAAAACCTCCTGCTACTTGGTAGTTAACTCTATGTCTCGGTGCTTCCTTTTGACATGCCAACAAACAGCTGTTCAGGTGTGCTGTATTTATAATAAGGCAAACAGCCAATTCTTCTCCAACATTTCCTCACTGGAACTAACATCCTTATCTTTAACGTTTCTCTTTTTTAGTGATCATGCTTAATTTGAAGTTGGTAATCTGTTTAAGCTAATATTCATTTCTCCTTGTGTGTCTATGTGAATGATTTAGCCACATACTTCACTGGCTGGTGCTCAGACCAATATAAGAGTTGGTTTATAAGAGTTGGTTTCAAGTTAAAGTTTTCTTATATATATATATTTGATGAAATTAAAACAGAATTATTAATTTTTATAAATTTTTCTTCTGTATTGTTGCTTTTATCAAAACACTTAATTTGTTTTTAGATTTTACAAATATAAGAAACATGAATCAAATAAAGAAAGTAGTCTACAATGAATTTACATGTCTTACATGATTGATGACTTGCCGCAGAGACCTAACAGTAGTGACAATTAAAAATGTGATGCTAAATTAAAAAAAAATTAATAATTTTTTGTTGCTTTTTATCGCAACACTCAAATTTTTAAAAAATCAACAACAGTAAAATAAGCAACATAATTGGACATAAAAATTGATTTGCTTTTACAGCTTATCAACCCTTTATGGTTTATTTTAAAACCAAAGCATATTTTGGATTATAAGAATAATAATTTGAATATTGCATTAACAATGACAATAACAATGATTTGTCCAGATACAAGTCCTACTATTTAACCCATAGCTGTGGGGGCATTAATTAATACCTTTCCCAAGGGTGCTTGTAATGAAACTTATTGGAATGTGAAATTGGTTCTCTATCACATTTCAAAGATGATTTTAGTTTTGGGAAAATCTAAGAAGTCATAGGGAGCCAAATTTGAATTCTACTGTGGGTAAAAAAACCTGGGTGATGAAAAACCTGCACAAGAAATTAAATATCTCCTTGTTTGGTTATTATGAATGTAGAGGTCACACAGTATACAAACTCATACAATGGCATATCACTACTGATCAAATAATCTCTTGAAAGACTGTCCATTCAAATATGTGCAGTAAAGTTACATCCAGGCCATGTAACAGGCATTCAAGACATTCAAAATGGTTGAAAACATTCCAGACAAACAACGGTAGAAAAAGCAGATTTTCAGAAACTTTGAAGTCTTTCAATCTGGCATTACACAAAGTTCAAAAGAAGAAAATCAGTTTCAGTTCTTTCATGCATCATTACTTGTTTGAATTCACAATTTGATTTTGAGAAGCCTAATGAAATTTACTGCTAAAACATGATCAAACCAGATTTCCAGAATAGAACAGCATTTAAATTATTTGATTGTTAGAAATAAAGAATGTGTGCTAAGAATACCATTTACTGAGCATGTGATTAACAAGGAAGTTTTAAGGAAAATGGAAACAAAAACAACACTTACAATCAAAAAGAGGGAGTTGAAATTTCTAGGGTACATAATCAAGAAACAGGGATTGGAGAATTTAACACTCACAAGACATATTGAAGGCAAGGAGGTCAGACGAAAACTGAGCAATAGAATTTGGTGGGGAGGATAAGGGTGTGCAAGCAAGAAAAGAATTAAGAAAAATTCAGAGGAGTTAACTGCTTCTTCCTGTTCTCCAAATATAGACTAAATGAACAATTTGGTTTTCATTTCCACGAATAAAATCTTTTGAAGAAGATGACAGTGCTGATACTTTGCCAAAAACAAAGAATTGAATTAATTTACAAATAAGTAAGTTTTAAATAAGTCATTATTTGTTGATTTTATTATTTATCAGTCCTGAGCAGGCATCTTGAATTCTGTAATGTTCTTACCCCCATTTCTCTGTCTTTTCTACAAATAATTTCATGGCAATTGTTTTAATAAGTTTTCCTAGTTGGTACTTTGATGACATGTTTTTCCTTTTGAAATAGCTAGATGTAACCATTAGTTTTCTCTCACCAACGACCTTTAAAAATTTAATTGCAACTTCAATCACCATCATCTGTTTTCCTGAACCCTGTTCTTTTACTGTACTTTCTTTTCACTATTGTTGTCTCATTTTCTCCCCTCACACCAGTAACCACTTGTATCTTAGTGACATTATCACCTTGCCAGGGGTGAAATGATTAAAAAAAAAATTCATTATAGAATGTCTGACAGGATTTCAAAGTCACCCATTGTCACTTATACACACACACACATTATATAAAAACAAGAAAAGAGTGTTAAACTGCTATATAATATTAGTCTTCCTATATAGCAGTGAATGCTGGACAATCTCCTCACAGATGATAAAGAAACTTGAGGCAACAGAAATGTGGTTTTACAGAATGATGCTAAAAATGCTAGATGAAACATGTGACCAATGATGAAGCTTTAAGAAAAATTGAAACAGAAAGGACACTTACACTTAGAATCAGAAAGAGGTAACTGAAATTTCTCAGGCACAATGAGGAAAGAGGGCTTGGAGAATTTTACACTCAGAGGATATATTGAAGGTCAGAGAGACAAAGAAAATCAGCGAATAATCTACCTACCAAGTTTCTCTAAATGGGTAGGTGAAGAGGGGTGATGAAAAGAAAAACCTTACTGAAAGTTACAAAGGATAGGAAGTTATGGAGAGCCATAATTGCCTAGGCCCTGAATGGACATGGCAAATAGAAGATGACCCACCCTTCCATAAAAGAGTAGATTAAATCATTAAATCTTTTATACAAAAAATAGGTGATTCCACTATACACAAGTAATTTTTTTTTTGAAGAGGTTAAAAATTATGCATTTTCAGTGACCAGTTGCACTATACACAGGTAAATCTTTTCTAGAGAGGTTGAAATTTATGCAAGTAAATTCAAGGGTCACACTGTACATGAAGTTGGCTTAGATACAAGTATATATGGTAATTTTAATTTGAACTATTCAATCTGTGTTATTAATCTTCACAGTTAGATTAAGTGCCTTAACAAGAAAGGCAATTACATTAGGAAATGCTTTGTTTTTATCATTAGGTTGAAAGCTTATTGATATCCTAGCTGATTCACCTTATGGATTTAGTTGAATCAATATATGTATGTACACTGTCTTGGACATTTTGATGCACACAATCCAGCATTAAGTATCTGGCAGCAAGAACTCTGATCGTGAGGTTTTGAGGAGGGTGGAACCACCTCCTAATTGCTGCTGTTTCCAGGTCCACCCTGACCCAGGGTAGTAGCACCTGTTAAGGTCCCTGCTATGGGCAAATAGTTAACCCCAAAACTTGGGTCAAAACACTATGAAAATATAAAAATAGATTTTTAGAGTAAAAATACCAGCAATACATTTTTGAAAAAAAATATTACCAGCAATACATTTGACTCTTAACCAAAACCCTTTTTACAAAAATACATCAATGAAACCTGATTTACAAACTGATTTCTTACAAAGAATACTTATTCTATTCATACAAATCTTTTCTAAAAATCTTGTCGACATTAAATAACCCATTGATGTTGAAATGCCATATAACAAAATAAACCAGAGTTAAGTGTATTTAAATAAAAGCACCAACAAGTTTACCAGAATTTAGTATAAACTTTCATGTCAAATGAGCAGGATTTTAATAACAAGAGATAAAGAATAATTCACCTGTAATAGCTTTCTTTATACCTTTGGTTAGTTCAATAAAATGGATGAAATGTTTGCATTTTGGAGTTATGAAAATAAGAATTTACACAAAGGAAGAATTCATATAAAAAAAATAGTGAAGTGAAATGGTTCATTCCAGCCAGATTCAACAAGGGTCCATCCTGAAGGTCCTCAGATTTCATCCAAAGTCTTTGTGAATAATGGTGTATATATAATTGAATAAAATATAACTACTTTCATTTTTAGAAGAATAAAGTTGATAAACAAAAATGGAAAGTTATTTGACTCAAGTTAATAATTTAAATTATTTTTGGTTTTACTATGGTGGAGTAATGGATAGCGGCTTGTATTGAGGAATCAGAAAACCAAGTTCGAATTCCAGTCCAATCCATTACATTCACTTATGTGCTAATACCCTTGGGAAAGGTATAAATCCTCTTATCTCCCCAGCTATGGGTAAATAGCAGGACAGACCAGGTTCTGTAGCCTTGGATGGCAGCTGGTCTACCGCAGAAAGAAATGGCAACCTTCTGCGGGAAAAATCTACCTTGTCAGTGATGTATCAAAAGATAAATGAACACCTAAGCCTGTATCACACATGGCACATAACTGACTGACTGAATTATATTAAATAAAAGTTAGTATCTTACTGAAAAAAAATGAATTAAACGGATTGATGTATTAATATTATAATTCCATATATGGATCATTCCAGCCAGATTCTACAAAGGTCCATCCTGAAGGTCCTCAGATTTAATCCAAAATTTCATCATTTGTTAACATTCATCAGAGAAGTTGATCCTGAAAATTTCAACATGTTATGTCATGTCAAACAGATTTTATGCCACTTTACAGATTCTTAAGATATTGAAAATCTTGAAAATATTGAAGTTTTTGTTTTTTGGAGAATGCTCACTGAAAACAACTTTCATTGCTTGCTTTGGAACTCTTTTTCCTTCATTACAACTATTATGAGTCTCTCAAATTCAATTAACTGATCACACTCTTCTGTCATTTGTTGCAAAAATCCTAACTGAAATATAAACAGATGCACAAAAACCTTTTACAGATTTCAACTTCCTGCCACTGGAGGGCAGAAAGAAGGAAAAATGAAAAAAATTTTTTTTTTTCATTTTTCAGCTGTTATAATACATCATCCCGGGTTTAAAACCCATGTAAAACCGTATTTTCTGAAAGACAATGTAAACAGGATGTCGAGAAAATCTCAACCCAAGACAAAAAAAAAAATCCGTAAAAAAAAATTTTTTAAATTGGTAAGAAAGTAACAATTTATAATGTCCAGAACAACAACCTTACTCCTCCCACCTGAACTGTCAATTTTTCCACAAGGAGTGAAGAAAATCTGAAATGTAATGTCTTAAACCATTGAATGAAATCATAAACATGTGGAGAAAATGGGTGAAAATTAAATTTTCCAATTTTTAAGGAAAACCAGAACCCCAGAAGTCAATGTGTGCCATGTGCAATGTGTTACTTGAACTTCTACCTTTGAACTGCAACAGAAACATATATGGTCAGTAAACAATTACCACTTGCTGGTTTTACAGCATGTAACATTTTGTGGTCTGTGAAGTGAACAAATGTAGAGTAAATACACAATATACATGGTGGGCCAAGCCATTAAACTCCTTTTCTCAAGCAATTTTTTTCCCACACCAGACATCATATAAACAGCAATTGAGTGCGAGAAAATAGAAGTTCTGTGAAAATGGCCTTCATCAGTTAGATATTGATTCATTTGAGCATGAAACCAAAAATGATATCTTGTTGAGGCAAAATGACCTCACATCATGACTGGTGAAAACCAGGTCACTGAAATACATGCACTGCATTTCCATGTCAAATTTTATTTGTTGAGTTATCATGTGAGCATCATGACTTTGTGATTGAAATGTTTTTGGTCTCTGTACTCATGTTAGGTTTGTGAGTTTCTTCTGTTGATTGAGGCTGTTCATATCAGTTTTCATTGGATGACATGAATGACATGCCGAATTTGATGTGACATTTCCTTGGCAACAAAACTGACATATTTGTTGATTGTTGTTTCTGATATATTACAGTTTAACTTGATGCCATTGGCCATCATTGACATGTTGGCTATTTTTTAACATTTTTTAGGCTCACTTCATGTCATTGACATTCAGAGGAAAGTATTTCTCCAGAAAAAAATTTATTTCTGGGCATGTTCCTGCTATATGCTGAAGAAAATTATCTCCTTCTTAACCTCGGAAATGTAAAATGCCACTAAGCAAACATAAACCAACATTTGTCAACGATATATATCTTTTTGTGCAGTTCAAAGGTAGATGTACAATTATTGGTTGAAAAGTTTTCACAAACGGCATACAGATTTTTGGGGCTCTGATTTTCCTTAAAAATTGGAAAATTTCATTTTCACCCATTTTCAAGACATGCTTATGACCTCTTTCAATGGTTTAAGACATTTAATTTCAGCTTTTCTGCACTAATCCATATTGTCTTTCAGAAAATGCTCAGTTTTACATAGTTTTAACCATATGATAATTTGTTACAACAGCTGAAAAATGAAAAGGAATTCTATCATTTTTCATCTTTTTCCACTCCTGTTGCTCAGAAATGCAGCATAAAGGGATCTCTTTTATTGTGTTTTTGTGAAGGTTTTGATACACACTGCATGATGAGAGAAGATGGGCTGGTTTTCATGTGCCTTCATGCAGTGGCAGCAAGCTGAAATCCAGAATTTTAACTGTAAAAGATGGTTTTTGTGCAGTTTAAAAATTTTCAGTTGGGATTTTTGCAACTGACAGGAAAATGTGATTAGTTGATTGAATTTTGGCATGAGAAAATATTCCGAAATTATTTGCTGATACAGGGTAGAGAGAATTATCATTATTTATTTTTTCAAGATATCATCTTAAGTACCGGCAAGTTAAGTGGCCATGTATCGATTATAAAATTTTGGCATGAGAAAATATTTTGAAAGAATTGCCGATATGAAGATAAAGGGATTTTTTTTTTCCTGAGAAGCCAAGGCTCTCACAGACCAAGCCACGACAGGCCATATGTTATTTGTAAAGTTGAAAAAGGGAATTTTAAAAACAAGTTGATAAATTCTAAACTCAGAAATAAACAGAGATTTTAAGAGACGGAGCCGTGTGTTTTTCATAAGAATTTTGGCCAGTGAGAATGAGAATTTTGTAAAAAAAAATAAAAAAAAATTCTAGTTTATAATTTTAATGAGGCCAGCTTAGCCACACCAGCATGACTGGGACGCCATTGGTTGAGTAGTAGCAATGATGATAGGTGGAGGTAATTTGATGAGAAAGACGGAGAAATTATTAATGCCCACTGAAAGGATTTGGTATGAGGTACCAATGTGAGAAGGAGGGAGATATCCTGCAACCTTTCCTCATGGATGAAGGGATCCCCCCCTAAAATGGAAAGTGATTAATTTTCCAAAATGGGAAGTAATCAATTTTCCTGGCTGGACAAAAAAGAGGTTTCTTGTCAGAAATTGGGACTTACCAAAAATCCCAGGCTGTGTCTATCCCTGCACCAGGTTTTGGTCGGTGTCTATATAAGCGAGTACTCTCGGACAGTTTGTCAGTTGAGTTGCAAGCAGTTGGCAGAGACGGAGTCAGATCGCTAGCAGGAACCAGAGTGTTGCCTCACAGAAGCTGATCAAAAGATTCATGTTTGATTTGCCTTCCAATGAAACAGCAAGTTACACTGACGAATGAAGCTAAACCAGCACTTAAAAACTAAACCAGTTGACTTAGAAGACTAGAACTTGCCTAAGAAGCATAAAAAGTGTCAAAAAAAAAAAAAAAAAAAAAAAAAAGAAACATGGTTGGGCAAAAAACACACACTCCTGTATATAACAGACAGATAAAATTTAATTTGTTTCTTTTGATATACTTGAACCTCTTGGGATTTTAATTGCTTCTTTTATTTATGCTTGTGTGATATCACCTCCAGTTTAGACTCATCTTACCCTATGGCCTGATGCCTGATTGATCTCATCTACTTAAGATCAAAATCACAACATGGGTGGGTTAGACTTGAGATTGAAGTAGTTGCTTCGGTAACCAAACATTGGAAGTGAGCTGAAAATGACGGATCTGGTGTGAAGCTGTTTGAAATCGACTGACCATCCCACTTGGTACTCTGGCCAAAGAATCCTGCCGGGCAGCGACGACCACCGATCGATCAGGACACAGGTTGGTGGCAATGACTAAGAGTCAACCACAAAACGCAGGTAGGAGAAGTATCACAGTTCCATCCTGTGACTTGGAGTTGACCACGGGCAGACGATGTGTCACATCCGACCCTGAACTGACCAGTGTCCCACATATATGAAATTATAATATTAATATGTCAATCTTTTAATTCATTTATTTTAGTAAGATACTAACTTTTATTTATAATAATTAGTAAAACCTAAAATAATTTAAATTGAGTCAAATAATTTTCCATTTTTGTTTATCAACTTTATTCTTCTAAAAAATTAAAGCAGTTATATTTTAGTCAATTATTTGTAATGACTTCTTGTTGCTTGTCAAATATCATAATTTTTTTATAAAATAAATAATATAAGAATATCATATGGTATCATAAATAGAAAATAATGTAAGAATATCATATGCTATCTGATCATATAGATTTTATTGAATAAAAAAAAAAAGGTATTCATTTTAGTTTTACCTACCAATTTACCTATTGATTTTTTTTTTATCAATTGACCCTAAGCAAGGTGATAATGACACTAAGATGCAAGTGGCTACTGGGAGTGAAAGAGAATGAAAAGTCTTTAAAAGGAATTAGAAACCCAATCATAAACAAGAAATGATGGATAAACCTCTACTCCTGTTCAAAAGTGTGAACTGGACGATAGTTGAGCTTGAAAAGTATAACATAGAAATATTAATCTATTGATCAAATAAGACTATCTATTGATAATGTACAAGAAAAATATAAATGTTTTTATTTGAATATTAGAAACTTGATTATATGCTGGTGATCTACAATGTTATGGACTTTTCAATATGGAGGATGATGTATAACCAATGGCTTTCAGTTCTGATAGGAGTTGAGATAACAGCAGTAAATAAATGTTGCCAGTAGTTGGTAAGCTAGTTTCATAGACAATTATTATTGTGTTGAATTTGATTTTCAGTGCATGCCCCAAAACCAAAACTGATGGTCGAACTTGTAATAAAAAGTTGAAAGAAATACAAGTCAAAAATCAAGAATGATTCACAATGCTGCTGCTGCTTCTTTTGTTTTCTTTTTATTAAAATTTCACTTAACAAAAATCTTGAGAGCAACTCAAGGCAGAGGGTTACTGAATACGATTGTTGTATTAGTGTAGGAGGAGAAAGTAAGTTATTAGGATATGTAGGACAGATAATGGTTGACTCAAGACTTGAATCGGTTAAGATTGTAATGATCAAGGAAGCATCCACTTGGGTGTTTATTTCACAAAGTAGTTGTTCTTGAGAAGAAGCCGAGTGTAACTTCTTTATTATTAATGGAAGATGAAGGAATGAGGATGAGTTAACCCTGTGTATGTGGTATGTCCTACCTGTAAATGTCTGAACTGGTGGAACTAAGTTCGTATAAATGCTTTTGAATTCTGTTATGGTTGCAAAGTGGGGATTGGGCACCCCAGCTCAGATGTGGCAGCAATACTCCATTTTTGGTTTGATCTTCTTCTAAAGAAAGAGCATGGTAGGTAGAATCAGGTACTTTCTGAAACAGTACAAAGAATTGATCATTTTTCCAGCATCTTAAGCAATGGTTTGGATATATGAGTTTCACTTGAGATCAGGAGTGAACTCAATTCCCAGTGGATGTTCAAAGCAAGGAATCTCATTGGAAGTACAATGATTCATCAGGACTGGAATAAAATTAAAGTTTGGTTTGGTTTGTTTTACGGCAGATCAACCTCAATGGGTTATTTAATGCCAACAAAATTTTTATTGCTGGTAATATTTATTTTTTCGAAAATGTATTGCTGGTAATATTTTTTCCTTCAAAAAATCTATTTCTGGTAATATTTTCTTTTTTCAAAAATGTATTGTTGGTAATAATTTTTTCCTTCAAAAATTTATTGCTGGTAATATATTTTTTACAAAGTTTTTCCAGTATTAAAACCTATTTTTACACTTTCATAATGTTTTGACTCCAGTTTGGGGTTTAATTACTTGCCCATATCTGGGATCCTAACAGGTGCTATCCCCCACCCCTGGGTCAGGATGAACCTGGGACCACCAGCAATTAAAAGACAGTCCAATGCTCCTCAAAACCTCCTGATCAGAGGTCTTGCTGTTGGATGTGGTTTATTGTCTTACCCAGGATGTGGATGGAGTTTATTGTCATACGCAGGACAGATAAAATAAAAGATAATACAAGGTATGTGAGAAATACATCCCACATATACACTACAGTTCAAAAGCTTTAAGCAACCTCCAGAATTAGCATGGGATGAACTTGACAGAACAGTGAAAAAAGAATGAAAAAGCTCTTAGAGTCATTGAAAAAAGAATGGAATCAATTATCAGATTTATATTTTGCGAAACTTTTGCAACAAATGCAAAAAAATTGTGTGCTGCAGTAATCAATGCTGAAGGAGGATATTTTGACAAGAGTAAAATTAAATCATAAAATGCTTTTTTCTGTTTGTCATAATAAAATTTCTAATAAAAATCAAATCTCACTTTAACCATGTATAATTATCTGAATTGAAGTCACTCAATAATACAGCCATCAAAAGAATTGAGGACTTCAAATATTTTGGATCTCACATAATAGATTACCCAAAAGACTTCAACATCCACAAAGCTCTTGCATGGGATGCATGTAACAAATTTCACAAGATTTGGCACTTGAACCTTCCATCCTGCTTAAAGCCCAAATCTTTCAAACATTGATTGAACCAATCTTACTGTATGACTCAGAAACTTGGACATTATCTGCTCATCTTGAAAGATGACTGGATGGAACATATACAAATCTTAGAAAAATCTAGACATCAGTTGGAGATCCCATGCAACACTTAACATAATTTTCAGAGAACTGAAACCAATCTCACTTAAGTTCGAAAAATCATTACATTTTGCCGACCACTGTCACCGAGTGGATAGGAAAATCATCTCATTCTTACTCCTATGACATCTTTCTGAAAGTATCTTCTCACGAAAATTGACTTTCCCAGACACCATAGCTCAGGACTCAGGGTTGGACATTGGGAATCTGGAGACAGCAATACAAGACCAAACAGTGTGGAAAGGGATTGTCAATGGAATTCCAACCAACCATAGGGATGATGATGATGATCTTTTATTTAAAGTACAAAACAACTACATTTGGTGCAAATTTTAAAAATTACCATGGTTTTCCTCAAACTTTAGTGTAGTTCCCACAAATACCTCTTACTGCCTTATCATTATGTGGGAGGTATTTCTGCTGCCCCTTGTATTACTTTGCTTTGTACTAAATACAAGTGCCATCTAGATCATGGGAATTTTTCAACTTATAAGAGTGTCAGTTGAAATAAATGTTCTGTCAGGATCTTTTTATGTAAGTTTAATAATCATGCTGGTTCAGATAATAGTGCCAGGAAATGTTTTAAAAAACATATTAAGCATAGTATACCAAATAAAAAAATATCAAGTACAGCATACCAAATAAAAAAAAATATTAAGCATAGCATACCAAATACGCACCATGCTGGGTGGGTTGGGGAGAAAGGAAATCATTTAATCATGTTGGCATTTGTTATTTAGTACACAAGTCTACTAGTTCACTGATGGTCTGAATAGTTATGATGAAAAGTAACTAAAATTGAGCTAAAAGCAACACTACTTACTTAAATTCAAACTAATGTCCTCATCATTGCTATTATCACAACGTTTCAACCATTGTCCATTTTTGGCCTTCTTCAGATGTATATAAATCCAAGTCACCTTCAGGCAATTTCAAACTAAACCCTTTATTTTAATTTACAGAGATATATTGTTCTCATTCCACTGTCCATGTTTAGAGATGTTTCATTTTATTCTTATTTAGTACTGATTACTTATTTAGACAGAAAGAAATACTATTAAAAAATGAAGAACGTTTAACAATGCTTCAAATAAAATTTGATATTAATATTTGTTTACTAAAAGGTACAGACTGATTGAATGGTTTTAATGAAAAATATATGAAATTAAGATGCAAAAAAAATAATAGTTAAAAAAAATCCATGACAATTCTTCATCTAATAAAATTCCAAAATAATATGACAACAAGCTATTGCTAATACTACTAATGTGCCCTCAAACATCATCATCTCAGTGATAGGTATATTGGTATGAAGAGAAGAGATTTGACCTTTAAGATAATTTAAGACCTGTGCTCTCCAGAAGGGATATTCCAGTCTATATTGGCTTTTGTAGGACCTGGCAGTGTTTTCAAAACTATTCTCTCTTGATTAGTTGAGTAATGACTCTCTGCTTAAACTGATTGATTCGATCTGGTTTGAATATCAACAAAACCTGCTGATTCTCTCCAAGAACCAAACAGAGAGCCAGTTAATCTTATTCTCCTTGACCTTGTCAGATTGTAGCCAAGTGAATGTGGAAATAATACGAAGATCTTGAAAGAAAGGGAAAAGGTAATTATCAGTGCAAGAAATCAAAATTACATCAAATTTGTTCAACTGCCAAAAATGGCCAGTGATATTCTTGTCATTATTTCTATCGTAAGGGCTTCATCTATTTTTTATTCTTATGCCAAAAGCCTACTGTGAGTGATAGAGCAACCAATGTCCTATTATAAGAAGATAAATATTAGGTGACAGAAGTTAAGGGTTTAATATCAGTATAAAAAAAAATAAAAGTCAGTTTCAAAAATGTGTTTATCCTTGTAATAATATTCAGATTTTTTCCATGAAACATTGTCAGTTATTAATTTCTGATTAGCATTTCTTTAATCTTATGCCCTCTGTACTACCTTTTTTTTTTTTTTAGTTGGTATCACCCCAAGCAAATCATTAATGCCACTAAAACACAAGGGGTTACAGAGTGTGAAAGAATTAGGAACAGAAACAATAATGAAGAGCAGAAAGAGGAGTAATCAGGAGGACAGTAGATAGCGATTGACATTGCATTTAAATTTTTGAAGATTAAGCAGGAAAGCATAGAACCAGAAGGGAGTTCCACAAGTGAGAAGTGTGAGAGAAGAAACTGTTAGCATAGAATTTATGGCTACATCTAGCCAGCTCAACTGTAAATTGATGAGACTTAACTGTGCTTAAATTCAAAAACTTTAAGTACCATAGTGAAAAGCTCATTTGAACAATTACCATGAAAGTATTTATAGAAAAGACATAGCGAAGCAACCTTACAATGGTGGGAAAATGACTGAAGCTAAACCACCGGATCAGGACCAATAATATTACTGATTTTTCTTTGGCTTTTATCAGGAGCTCAAAGTAAATAGCAGGGGCACCGAACCATATGTGGCAGCAATATTCTAAGCATCTAGTATTCATTATAAAAATAAAAATCTGGCATTAGTTTTATAAAAACACGGTATTAAGCATAATTTAGTACTTATAATAAATTAATGATTTTGGTTCTAATCCCTGTAGGAATGACTGCTTAGAACACCTCACCTCCCCATATTTATAAATAAACCCTACAAATGCATGATGAGATTTCTTAATAACCAATAAAAATGGTCTACTTCTTGGTCTCATCTGCCATATTTTTGTTCTTTCTTGCCTTGAAGCCAGAATGTTACAATAACTTGACTGTATCCCTTTTGCAGGTGAACATCATTCTTACTTTGTGAACTTTTTCCTTATTACTGTTGTGTCGGCTCATTTTGACATACATATATATTGTTTGCTTAGTATTATTTCACCTTGTTCTTTTCCTTCCTTTTCTTACTGTTTGAGAACTTTGTCAATCCCATTTCTTGAGCCTTTTGACAATTACACCACAAATGTCTAGTTTTAAAAATATGATGGAAGACATTAATGGTTTAATTTCAGTTAGATTTGAACCTGGTCGTAGTAGTTATGACTGTTAAAACTTAATAGGATTTATTTTTGCTTATTTTTGTGTATTATTTATTATAGGAGATTAAAACAAAAAAAATGTTTTAATCTCTTATAATAAGTAATATTAAGCTCTACTTTGTATTGAGCCCTTTTTTAAAATTAAATGCTACGGACAGTGAAATTATACTCCATTTATCTTATCGTGTGTGTGTATGTATAACTATATATATATATATAAACAAACACATACATACACGGACCTATAATCATTCTATTATAATTATGGTCTATATTCTTTAAGAGACAGAAAAACTTTGTTAGAAACAAATAAAAGAGTACTGAACTGTTACAGGATATATGTCCTCCTGTATGGCAGTGAATGCTGAACAAAAGACTTGAAGCAACAGAAATGTGTTTCTACAGAAGGATGCTGAGGATACAATGGACTGAACATGTGAGCAATAACAAGGTTTTAGAGAAAATGGAAACAAAAAGAAAACATACTTAACATCAGGAAGAGGCAATTGAAATTTCTGAGGAAGGAGAGCTTGGAAAATCTGATACTCACAGGACACATTGAGGGAAAAAGGAGAACAGTGCATAACAATTGACAAGGTTGAGTAAATGGATGGGGGAACAGAGTTTAGGAGAGATAATGAAAAGACAAAATTTATTAAGAGCTACAAAGGACAGGAAATTGTGGAGAGCCATGCATCCTGAGGGGACATGGAAGATAAAAAAGAATTGTCTTCATTTCTTAAATGAAGCATTCTCAGTTACTATTAGACTGTACTGTGTTCAAAGTTTAATATTTTTGAGGAAATGAAAAGAGAACAAGACAAACTATGAATTCTAAAAGAAAAACAAATTCAATTATTCATTTGTGCCAAGAAAGTATTCGAACAAGTTAGCTGAAAGTATAATTCCAAAAAATAAAGAGAAATTTTTTCTTTAATTTCTGTCATTATAGGCACTGAAACATTTATTTTCTATGTAATCAAATATTAATTATAATACAGACAAATCTCTCATCAATGGACTAATGGGGGGGGGGTTGTCTGTTAAATCCGATTGTATGTAGATTGGAGGAAGGGATAATTTTTTAGTTATAAAACAATTCAGGAAGAGGCAGATGAAATTTCTGGGACACATAATGAGAAAGGAGAGCCTAGAGAATTTATACTCACAGGTCGAATCAAGGGAAAAAGAGACAAGGGAAAGCAACACAAGACATAACTGAATAACAGAATGTGGTCTGGGGGAGGTGGCAGAAGGATGAAACTTATTGAGACCTACAAGGGATAGGAGGAAGTGGAGAGCCATGATCGCCTACGTCCTGAAAGGACACAGCACATAAAAAGAAAAGACAGTAACTACCAGTACTTATGATCATAATGTAAATACTATAAACATGTATATATGACATAAATAAATATATACTTAATATAGATATATTAATCAAAATAACAAAAATAATAAATTTCTCACAGCTACTTTCTCACACACATGCTAATGTATCGTATTTTATCTACTGTATGCCCATCTTTGTTTACAATTGAAAGGCCAGCCACTGTCACCAAGTGGTCACTTTGAGAACTAATATGATTCATTCTGCTTAGCCTGCAAATTTTGAAATACTTTGCTGACGATTTGGAAGTTTTTTTTTCCTGCAGACTTTTTTTCATTTTGCCTGCAGTTTTTGTCCACTGCATTCAAAGTCCATTGATGGGAGGTGAGGCTGTAGATGAGAGGTCTGTCTGTACTTTAAAATTTTTTTAAATGTCAATACTTATGTGGATATGGGTAAAACCTGAATTAATTCATAACTTTTGAAAGCATAAAATTTTAAAGTACGAAAAACAATGAAAAGGAGAATTAATATTTGATTATGTACAAAATAAATGTCTCAATACCTGTGATGACAGAAATCAAAGAAAAACTTTCTCTTTATTTCTTTGAATTATAAAGTCAGTTAAGAACCATACGGGATACATGCTTGGGTGATCATGACTCTTTTGATTCATGACTAACTGGGCAGAAGATTTTCCCTGCAGTAGGTTGATGTTTCTTTCTGCGATAGACTGGTTAACAACCAAAGTTATAAGACCGAGTCTGTTCTACTATTCAACCCATAGCCAGGGGGAGAAGAGATAGATTCATACTTTTCCCAACAGTATGTGTGTAAATGAATGTAATGAACCTGACTGGAATTTGAACTCAGCACTTCTATTTTTCATTTCAAGCCAGTATTCATTATACCATAATACACATCTACGTGTACTTACTCATATGAGTGAAATACAATGTAAGCCTACAGGATTGGGGCACCTAGTGAGGATCAAAATCACTATACAATAGTAATGAGCTATTAGATGAGATGGCTAACCATTACTCAAGAACTTGCTTTTAATTTCTTCTGGCAGAAAGAAAAGTGTGTGGGGACACCTAGTAAGGGTCAGACACGCTATACAGTGGTAATCATCTTGACTAGTTTTTTCTACAAATTACCCTATGGCAAAGCCTCCTTTAATTTTTGATTTAAGTGAATATTGATAACAGAAGGCTATTTTGATTTCATCTTCTCACTGCTTTTTATTGCAGCATTCATTGTTGAATGGTGCAGTTAGAGAGTATTCACCCAACAGTGTTGCTAAAAATGCAACACCTGCATAAAGAAAACTAGTTATAAATTAATAAAGCTGCTTGCAAATATATAAATGTTTTCAGTATTTTACTGTACATTGTGACAAAATAGATTGCATGTGATCTTATTTTAAAGCATAAGAAAAATGTTCTATGTACCTTTCCTTTGGAACATGAGTGATAATGGATCTCTACAAATTTTGTCTTTTTGCTATCTCTCCTAAACCCTGTTCTGTCAACCATCTACACAAGATCATTACATAGATTATATGCTGGTTTCCTCTGTACCTCTTACTTTCAATATGTCAAATGAGTGTCAAATTTTCTAAGTACTCTTTCCTTATTAGCCCTAGATATTGAGAAAAATATTACAAGACAATAATTTATCACAATTTCTCAACTAATATTTAAAAATAGTTGTCAGGATAAATTAAGTAGGTAATAAGGTAATCAGGGCAGAAGTGAGAAGTTCCTGGATTTTCTTTAAATGATTCAAGATTTTGCCTCAGCAGAAGCATCTAAAAAGCTGTCTTGATTCACATATAAACTGAACTCTGCACAAAAATATACTGGTAAAAAAGTTCATTAAGTTACACACACACACACACACATATATAAATTGTGTATAAAGTACTGGTGTTAATAAAACTGCTTGATGTTATACAACCAAACTATTAAGTATATATTAATAAACTAGCTTAAAAGCAGCCCTATCGAGCAGCATTTAAGCTAGCTTCTGTGGAGGGCTCTTGATTGGGTCTTTGGCTTGTTCAGGAGTTTGGGAGTCCCTAAGTTTTGCATATTCTCGGCATTCAAAGCTCTCCTGGTTGCTGTTTGATCTGGGTTTTCACTTGCATGAGACTTTCTTTTCCTTGCTGCAGCCTTGGCTCTTTTGATTGCAATCTGGTCCACTGTTGGTAGAGATTTCTTTTTGCTGTCATATGCGATAAGCAACAATAAACTACAGAAGAACTCAAAATTGATCACTGCATTTAAGTATTGCATTAATATTTGTTTTAGAGTAGTTTCACAGTGGAGGCTTGTATTTCACTAAGTCGGTCCTAAAAAGGTTCGGCGTACAAAATGTTAGGAATTTGTTATAATAGTTAATGACGCAGCAATCTAGTTGTGGTGGTTGATACTTTAATGTCCGACATCAACTGACTCACCAACTCACTGAGCTCCCTGGCGACTGCTACTAATACTACTTATTATATGTGGGAGAGTATATTAATAATAGAATAGGTATGTTCCAGTATAACAATATTTAAGCTTATCTTTTAAAAGTTCAACGATAATTTTTCTGATGCTACTTAATTTAAAGACAATTTGATGTATGTAGCTCCTTACTTTCCATACAAACAATTATTTTTATTTCATGGGTGACTTTTGTTGGATTTTGCAATTAATTTTGATTATTCCCAAATTTATTTCCAAGTTATAAAAATTATCATACAGAAAAATTTGTTGTAAAAATCATGTAAAAAAAAATCACCGAAAACAATTGCAGTAATGAAAACTTAGGAATCCAAAATTTCTGTAACATGAGCTATTGAAAGTTAGAGTTGTGTCTTTTTAATTGAAAAAAGTGTGACACAGTGATATTTGCATCTATTATACAGATATACATATCCCTCACCATTCACACGACTTGGAGTTTCATGCAAAATGCAATCTTCAGATGCTGAATTTGGACTGACTGTTATGTAAATTGAGTTTAAAAAATATCTGTTTACTGCATTGCTGATGCAGTTAAGTATTATATATATTGGGATCATAGTTTGTTTTTGTTTTTTTAAATTATATGCCTTTAAAAAAAACTAAAAGAAATTTTGAAAAAATTCCTTGAAAATCTTTTCAAAAAATTATATTTCTCAAAACATTATATTTAGCAATTAAAATAACTGGAATTAGCATACGATTGTAAAAGATAAAGGGAACTTACTTAATCTTATTTAAAAAAATAGTAATATCAAAAATGAAAAAGTAATTACTAACAATAAATTATAATATATAATAAACCATAACATACACTAAGAACTAAACCAGGATAGTATTAAAAATTAATCTGGGTCTACTTATCATAGATATTTATTTTTTGCCTACATGTAACCATCAGTTCATTTCTTTTGTTTAATAATCCTGGGTTATTTAAGTGTTTTAAGATAATCATTTTCTAAACCAAACATAGGTTACATTTATTCCCCTTATGATTTAGCCTTTGATGTGACACTATTTAGCTATGGTAATTGGTTAACTAATTAACCATAGAAATTAAAACAGGAAATACTTAAAGTGAAATAGAGCTATCCCAAAAGATAGACTAATTAATGTTAAAAAAAGATTTTATTTTATTTATGAAAAATATACTTTTCACAAAAGACAGTAAACCCGTGGAAAAAGCCATATGTGAGATTTTGTCAAGTTGATTAATGTCTTGCCGAGGGAGATAGGAAGAAAAGCAAATATTAAGATATCGGCCAGACCACATGGCGGTCGTAAAAATTTCGGCCTGAGACGATTGCCGGTATAGGGTAGGGAGAATCAATATTAATTATCTTCCAAGATATCATTTTTTTTTTCCTGAGTGCCAGCAAGGAAAAGCAATGTGGTGATTATAAAATTTTGGCATTTGTCTCAACATAGGTGAAGAGGATTGTTATTATTTACTTTTACAATGTGTTGCTTCAGATGCTGAGACGTTAAATAGCAATATGGTGATTATAAAATTTTGGCATAAGACAGAAAATAGAGTGGAGAATTGAGATTTGGCGAGATAAAGAATTCAATCTCTCAATAAGCTAAGGGTTCCATTATAAAGCTAACTTCACGAAGGGACCAGATGGCAAACTTTGACAGTGATTGATGGAGTCAGTAAAGAGTGCTGGCTAAATGGATTCTTGGTGGCCAAAAAATATGATAGAATTTTAATTGGCAATATGGAATTTGTAAAAATTTTGACCGATGGGAAAAAGGAGAATTTTGTAAACAAAAATTCTAGATTATAATTTTAAGGAGGCCAGCACATGGCCAGGATGCTATTGGTCGAGTGGTAGCACTGGTGATAGGCGAAGGTGGATGGATGAGAAGGACAGAGAAGTTATTAATGCTTACTGAAGGGATTGATATGAGATCAGTGTGAGAGAGGAAGAGTTTAGGAGGATAGCTCTCCTCTGACCTCCACTCATGGACGAGGGAGACCCCCCTACCGAAATGGAAAGTGATTAATTTTCCAAAAATGGAAAGTAATCAATTTTCCTGGCCTGATAACAAAGAGATTTCTTGTTGGGAATCGAGATTTACTGAGAACCCCAGGCCGCGTCTGGCCCCACACCGGGTTTTGGTCGGTACCCATATAAATGAACATCCTTGGGTTGCTCAGTTAGTTGTAATCAGTTCCCGTTCAAAGTTCCAGAGAGTTCCAGTTAGAGTCAGACCAGAGTGTTGCCATGCAGAAGCTGATCGAGAGATTCCACAAACTCTGACTTCGCCTATCCTACCAATAGCAAGTTATACTGATGAACAAAGCCAAGCCAGCACCTAAGAACTAAATCAGCTGATTTAAGATACAAACTTGCTTGAAACATAGAAGTGTCACATTTCGTAGAAAATGGGCTGGGAGAGAAACACACTCCTGTATATAACAGATGGATAAAGTTAATTTGTTATTTCTTAACATACTTGAACCTCTTGGGGTTTTTTTCTTTTATTTACTTCTTTTTCTTTACACTTGTGTGATACCACCTTCAGTCTGGACTCAGGTTACACTACAGCCCGACGCCTGAGTGATCTCATCTACCTAAGATCAAAGTCACAATGTGGGTAGGTTAGACTTGTGATCAAAGCAGTTACTCCAGTAACCAGACATTGCAAGTGAGCTGTGAATGATAGAGCTGGTATTGAACTGGTACAGCTGGTGAAGCCGTTAACATCGACGACCAGAATTTGATCCTGGACAGGCCAGTGGCACATATTGGTATCCTGACCAGGGGATTTTGCTGAGTAGCAACGACTACCGAACGACCGGGACATGGGCTGGTGGCAGTGACTAAGAGTCAACCCCAAAACGCCAGTGGAAGAATCATTACAGCTTCATGCTATGACTTGGAGTTGACCACGGGCCAACAGCTTAGTGTCACATTGATATAATATTCCAGTTAATTGAAGAGGAGTTGCCAGTATCTTTCAATTGTTAGAAATAATTAGAGAGAGCAGTGCTATGTATTTGATATTAGCCAAAATCATTTGGTGATGGTAGAAGCGAAACTTCCAAGGTTTTTTAGTAGAATCAAAATAAAATCTAACAACACTACCAGAACGTATGTTCACACAATATACAATATTATTGCTCATACATTGACTGTTTAATAGACAGATTATATTCTTCTGGTGGTTGCATTTATTTTTTAGAAAAATTTACATTGTCTTTGTTGGAAAGATATTTATTTGATATGGTGTTGTTATGCTAGGATATGGATTTATCGATGTTACTAATGCAGCTATAACTGATTTTAACATTATTTTTGTTAAAAATCTTTTTTTAATGTTGGTGAATGGTTAAAATGCTTGTGGATTAATTTTAGGAAAGGTTTTCCGACATTAGTTTGGACGTTAGTTAAAAGGTGGATTAAATCATATGACGTGTTTACAATGTTTCTGTTTTTTCTTACCATCTTTATTTTTTTATCAATGTTATAGACAAGCGTATGGTTGCAAGAAAGAAATATGACAACAGCAGAAATAGATTTACATGATTTATTTTAATAGGAACGTGTGGTTTTGGGACAGCTGCCTTGTGGTATAGTTCATAAGCCAGCTGCCAATCTGGGTTGATCTCTCATAGTAGTTCTCACTGGTTGGCGTGGTGCTCCTGCTGCTGACTGACCATGACAGATCTCTTCTCTGGCCTCCTGTTGACTGCTAGTACTTCCCTGTGTGACCCCTTTTTATGGCTTAACAGGCTCGAAAAACGACGCAAGTATAATTAGGAGGGGAGCATTTTTATTGGTTGAAAAATAGAAACACTTTAAAATATTATTTTATTTTTCGACCGGAACTTGTGTGTCGGGCCTATGCGCAAATGATGATAATGGTCATTTTGTGACAGGGCCTTGTCCCGTTCACATCCGACTCTCGCTCTTGAGTATGTTAGTTTATTTGCCTGCAAATCAGCTGAGATATGTCTTATTTTATTTTATAACATCAAATACTCTAAATTTGCTTTATGATTGATTAGTTCCAAAGCCTTTACATATTTAGCTTTAACACTATCATATATTTCCTTGTTGCTGCAGTTGGTAGATAATCTAACTTGGATTGATTTATACAAATTATCTAGAACTTTGTGATGGAGGTTTGAATCTTTCCTAATGTATCTGTGGTTATATAGTTCTTTCATGTATGATTTACCGTAATCATTATTCAGGTTTAATATTACGTCCAGGAAGTTGATCACTTTGGCATTGGTAGTGGTGGTAATATTTAGATTGTGATCCTTATAAAATTTTATAAGTTCTTTTATCAATTGGTCTATATTACGAGAGCTAATTTATGGAGGAGAATTACACAGTCATCTCTGTATAGTCTGGTGTCCTTAATGTTAAACATAAATCTAAGTTGCCACAACAACAAAATTCCAACAATATTACATGCTTCTGCTGAATCATACACACCCATAGCAACATTAAACTCTGGGTTATTTCTCTTGGTCCACAGACAATCATTGTGGAATAGTACTGGTATTTGTGCCAGCTTTATAATATTTATTTCCTGATTGCTAATAGGGCAGTAATTTTTAACTAGCTTTATAGCTGCCATTAGTACATTCTTGGTGTTCAATGGGTAAAAGTCACAAATACTGAATTGAATAAATGTACATTCAATCATTCTATGGCTTCTGCTGTTTTCTGCCACTCATTGATTCCTAGAGCATTTTTGGTGTAATTGCATGCTATTTCAAGGATAATTTTGTTGATATTACTGATGCTATTTTTTTGTAGGGTTGAGTAATCGGTATTGAGAGTCGTTTAGAAAATTAGCTTTATGGTCTTTAACTGTGATGAACGTTTGTTGTTTGTGTAATTTGTAGATTCTATCATCAAGTTTTAGTTTAGTGGTTATTTACTTGGTTTCCTTACTGATGTTGTTTTCCCATGTGGGTGCCTTTTTAGAAAAATTTATTGACTTCCCTATTAATAGCTTTATAGTATATATTTGCATCGACTTTGTAATGGTTATCTGTTTTATTTGCCTTGATCATTATTTTATCGAATTTATTAATCATAGTAACATCCTTTCAGATTTTTTGTTGTAGATCATTGGTAGCTTTAGTGAATTTAATCTTCTCTATTGATGAGAATAGATCTTTCTCAAAATCCAATAATTGTTCATTGCATAGTGATGTTTTTTGGGACTTAAATCCATAGAGCATGGCATCTTTTGAGTTGTTATACTTGTTCTTGCATTTAGAGAAGAAGACCTTCACCTCATCATCTTTATGACGATCTTGTGTAAAAGGGTCAGTTTATAGGATTTTTTATCAGGAGCCATAATGTTTATAGTGGAGTAGTCCAAGTGAATTGATTCCATGTTCTAATATTGGTTAGGATACAAAGTATAAACACCTATGACAGTGTTCAACTAAAAGAAGTAAAGTGTAAATATAAATATATGATCTGTACATAAAGTACCAGTGTTAATAAAACAGTGCTCAGCGTTATACAAGAGAGCTATTAAGTAAATATTAATAAATATATATATACATACATACTGTTTGCATGATGCAGAGTTTCATGCAAAATGCAATCTATATATCAGTCAGTTATGTGCCATGTGTGATACATGCTTAGACAATCATGTATCTTTCGATGCATGACTGACAAGGCAGATTTTTCTTGCAGTAAGTTGCCATTTCTTTCTGCAGTAGACCAGTTACCATCCAAGGCTATAGAACCTGGTCTGCCCTGCTATTTACCCATAGCTGGAGGAGAAGAAGAGGATTCATACCTTTCCCAAGGGTATTAGCACATAAATGAATGTAATGGATTTGACTGGAATTCAAACTCGGCTCTCTGATTCCTCAATCCAAGCCGCTGTCCATTACTCCACCGTGCCTCCCATATATATATATATATATATATATATATATATATATATATAAAATCAAATTTATCCCAAGCAAGGCAGTAAAGACATTAAGACACAAGTAGTTACTGGGTGTGAAAGGATTAGAAAACAAAACCTTCATTAAGAATGAACAGGAAGACAAAAGATAAGGATGACATTACATTTAAATTTTTGAAGATCAAATTGACTGGAAAGCATGGAACCAGAAGAGTGTCCACAAGCAAGAAGTGTGAGAAAAGAAACTGTTAGCATAGAACTTACAGTTGCATCTAGCCATTTCAACTGTAAATTAATGAGACCTTGTTGCCAAACTAGTACTGTGCTTAAATTTGTAAAGTCTAGGTACCATAGCAGAGAGCTCATCTGAATAATTAGCATGAAAGTATTTATAGAAAAGGCACAGAAAAGCAACTTTATGGTGGTGAGCAAGTAACTGAAGCCAAAATGCCAGGTCAGGATCAATAATATTGACATTGTCTAGCATGACACAGTAAATCAACTTACTTAGAAGCTGACCTAGCAATGGATTCAATATAGTCTTTCCACTTCATGTCGGCCCAAGAATGTTAGCCCAAGAAGGCATGAGTCACTCCCTTGGAGGTCAGCATCAGCCATGCTGATAAAAGGCAGAAAGGAGTCTATCAGATGATTAATAGAGAGCAGTTTTGTTTTAGAGGCATTAAAATTAACAAACCATTTTTGCCCAGGTTAACAGCAGTAGGTCGTTTATGACCTTATTGAACTGATCAGACTTAGTATTGAGACAGGAGTAAATGATTGTGTCATCATATAGATACCAAGTTGAAAACTGATGTCATTAGTAAGGATAGAGCCTTGAGGGACATCTGCATTAGTACAATGGGATCTAGAAGACTGGTGGTTCAGAATAACTTTCATTTCACAATTAGATAATAAAGACTGAATCAGATAAATAATTAAAAAATAAAAAGTGCTCAATATCAAAGATAGAGTATATATGAATGTTGACACTGCAGTCAACACCAAGTAGTGACAGCCTGTTTCATGTTTGAACATAAGTTGTTAATAGTAGTAATTAGTGTGTGTGTGTATATATATATATATATATATATATATATATATAAACAATAAATAGGACAAATAATCACAACATTCAGCACATGGGCACATATACACTAGCTAAAAAAATTGAGAAGTATAAGCAGTTAATTGCTGATACCCACTGATGAGTGGACAGAGTGATTCCTGGAGGGTTTGTCTACGAAACTCTGGAGTCAGGATGCTGAAGGTAACATCAATCAGCTAAGTGATAAACCTTTTACTTGTATTATTTATATATATATCTTTTAGGCATGTCTGATTGAATAAATTACTGACATTATGTCTGCTAATTTTTAAAAAAATCTGTTCATACTCATGAATAACCTTCTATGTATTGATGTTAAAAGGATGAGAGAAATGTGTTATCATTGTTTAAATTTCTTTTATTTTCATTTCCCAAGTACTTTTGATCTTTTTCCAAGATCATCTTCAGGGGTGCAAGTAATACAAAACTGTATGTTGTTCATTAATATAAGTATTTATACAAAATTGTGAGTTGTTATCCATTACCATAATTTTTTCATTATGCTTTTAAATGCAAAACAGTTGACAATGTGCTGAGCGTGCATTAGAACGTAAAAAAACATGATCCATTATGAAATTTTTTTCTTTCTATGTTATGTCATGGTCACACGCGCATTGAAGCGTGAAAAAACTGTTCCTTTACAGGCATTTCAGAACATTACTGCAGTATTCATAATTGATTCTGTTCAGTGCTGGCTTTAATTTTTTAATATAAATTGCTTCTAGTATCTGTAATCTAATTTTATTGTTTTCATGGTGTAGGATAATTGTGTTGTCGATTAGTAATTTTTTATGTTGTGAATGCGGACAGGAATGTTGTTGTAGATGTCTTGCAATGAACAAATGGTCAGGCGTGTAATGTAATCATTCTTGTTAGTGTATTACTTACACCCCTGAAGATGATCTTGAAAAAGATTGAAAGTACTTAGGAAATGAAAATAAAAGAAATTTAAACCGCTATAGCACATTTCTCTCATCCTTTAACATCAGTACATGGAAGGATATTTGTGAGTATGAACAGATTTTATTAAAAATTAGCAGACATAATGTCTGTAATTTATTCAATCAGACATGCCTAGAAGAGAATTTGCTGCCTAAATACACAAATTTTAAATATATATATATATTTGTAACAATGCTGCCCTGTCAAAATATGTTTGGAAAATTAAAAACAAAAGGAACGCTCAGTCAAATATAACATGGAGTATAGTGAGTGAGAGTTACACAGTGGGGGAGAGGGGGTAAATTTTGTAAATTGTACCAGAAAGAGAAGTTGGCAATTTCGATATGTGCATATCCAATTTCTCTAATAAATAAGAGAGCTGAAATTATGACAAAATGCTTACAAACTAAAAAGTATCTAATTTCTAACATGGAACCCGGATGAGATTCATTTCGGTAAAAAAATAAATAAATCTAAAAAAACATTTTCCATATTTAAGGCTGAATCTTACCGAGCTCGTGGCGCTGGCTTGACAATCATTCAATTCAAGGACAATTTTCTAGGCTCTACCTCATATTGAGCATTTTTATTACCAGCTTCATTATAGATGGATCTAACCAACTACCATTATATATATATATATATATATATATATATATATATATATATATATATAATCTCTTACTCTTTCATTTTTTTTGTGCATGTCACCAAAAGAAATAATTCACAAAAGGTTGATTTTCCTTTTTATCTTAAATTGCATAAATCCAGATGAAAAAAAAAAAAAAAGACATTGGCAGTCTGAATAAAAAAAGAATGTATATCAAATAGATGTCATGGCAGCAGAGAAGATGAACACTGAATAAAGGCTTTCTATACAATTAAATTCAGAAGACATATTCTTTTCAGCAAATGACTTGGAATTTCTTCATTAAATTTTCATTCTGTTGTTGCTGACTGAAGCCAATATTACAAGCACAATATACCATAAGCTCTGGACTTAGCAGGTTGGTTATTGGTCAAATGTAGGGAGAAGAAAAAAAGAAAAAAAACTGGGATGTAATCAATAGAAAATAGACAGAATCTGAACAGATGAATAGTGGAAGAAACACAGGTGAAGGTTGATTGGACAAGCTCTTAAAAAGACAGCAATGGGCTGAGAGTGGGTGGGGGAAGAAGGAATAGTTTTCGTTTTCTGTGCTGTATCTCCTCATGACATCAGCTATCATGGCGCTCTACAACTTCCTATCTTTTATAGTTCTAAGCAATGTTTATCCCTTTACTATACTATCTCTGTTCTGCCATCCATTTACACATGTTCGTTAAGTAGATTGATCATGGCTCTCCACAACTTCCTATCCTTTATAGCTCTAGGTAATGTTTATCTCTTTACTATGCCTCCCAGTCACTGTTCTGCCATCCATTTACACATGTTCGTTAAGTAGATTGATCATGGCTCTCCACAACTTCCTATCCTTTATAGCTCTAGGTAATGTTTATCTCTTTACTATGCCTCCCAGTCACTGTTCTGCCATCCATTTACACATGTTCGTTAAGTAGATTGATCATGGCTCTCCACAACTTCCTATCCTTTATAGCTCTAGGTAATGTTCATCTCTTTACTATGCCTCCCAGTCACTGTTCTGCCATCCATTTACACATGTTCGTTAAGTAGATTGATCATGGCTCTCCACAACTTCTTATCCTTTATAGCTCTAGGTAATGTTTATCTCTTTACTATGCCTCCCAGTCACTGTTCTGCCATCCATTTACACATGTTCGTTAAGTAGATTGATCATAGCTCTCCACAACTTCTTATCCTTTATAGCTCTAGGTAATGTTTATTCCTTTACTATGCCTCCCAGTCATTGTTCTGCCATCCATTGTTAGGTAAGCCACTCGATGTTTTCTCCTAACCTTCTTACCTTCATTATGTCTCATGTATAAAAGAGATATTACTCGTTTTGTCAATCTGTGATTCCCTATCCGAGTGCTACCAAAAACAATATTCTTTGTATCGTTACTTGCTGTTGTTAAACTTCACAGTCATTGAATATCGACATTGGCATGCTAGGGAGGAGGACTTAACTGAAAGGTGAGAAATTTCTGCAATAGATTTCTTTGTTACTTTTGAAAACCAGTTTCACAGCCAAAACCAACAATCTATGCTGATAACTAACAATCGGTTTAATGAAAATAAATTAAAGAATTTAAAACTATGTAAGGAGTAAATAATTATTAATCTATGTAGTTTGGTTGATAAACTTTTAGCAGGAAAATTATTCTAATAGTAAATTGTAATAATTGAAGAGACCTTGGTATTGGCACTATATTCTTGTCTCTCTGAGTTTGTTAGTAGCAGCAGCAGGAGAAAGAATAGTCTCTTCTTGTCATCAAACCATCCAATCTATAGGTTGATAACTTTAACAATCCGATTTTTTTAAAATCCTGTTGAAAATCAAAATATGAAAAGTAATTTAAAAGACAAAATTGTGTGTGTTTTTTGAAAGTTAAATTTTTACTGGTGAAGTGAAGAATGTGGAGTTTAACTATTAATCTATCTGTCTTGTAGGTTTGAAAGTTGAAATAAATAAATGTATCAACACAGTAATTTTTTTTCCTTTAGGAAACTGTTTATTCTAATAGTTAAATTGACAAAATAATCAAATGAAGGAGACATAGATGAAAGAAAAGAGGTTTATTGTAAAAGAGAATACACTACTGAAAGACAGGGAATATTCTTGTAATTTCTGAAGCAAGCCCCTCTCTGAGTTTATATAGCTACTGTTATAGCAGCGATAGGAAGGTGGGACATTCCATTACAAAGAAACCAAAAACTTGTCCGTCTTCTTGTCATCATCTGTTTCATCCCTGAGTTTGTTCTATCAGGAGAAAGAAGGTTCTTCTTGTCATCATCTGTTTCATCCCATCTATCCTAGGTTGACATATTTCTTACTGCTTTGCTCTACCTCTGATTTTTTAAAATCCTGTTGCCATAGAATCAAATTATATGAATATAGTAGTGTTCGTCATTTTCAAAGACAAAATTGCTGTGTTCTTTTGAAAGTTAAAATTTTTACTGGTGAAGTGAAGAATGTGGAGTTTAGTACTATTAGCTAAGTAGTGCTGCTACATCTGTCTTAAAAAATCAACACCCTGAGGATGACATTGTGCTAATTTTGAAAGTACTTGAAATAAATAACATGTATCAACACAGTAATTTTCTCTCTTCCTTTAATAATGACACTGTTGTATCCTTAAAGAGGTTACAAACAGACAAAGGTGGTACTCAAATGAAGGAACAGCAACATGTGCATAGATGAAAGAAGAGAGGTTTATTGTAAAAGAGAATACACTACTGAAAGACAGGGAATCGGGTGGCAGGCTAGTAATTTCTGAAGCAAGCCCCCAGGTATATCCTGTGCTAAATATATATAGCTACTGTTATAGTCAGTCCACATAGGCGATAGGAAGTGTGGGACATTCCATTACAACAGAAACCAAAAAACTTGTCCGTGAATATGAAAGGATTGAATTGAAAATAAGTAGACTAAACTTGTCTAAATTATTCAATGAAACACACACACACACACACACGGCTACAAATGTCAGTATATACTAAGTTCACTGGATCTCACCCCTGTGGACTTCTTTTTCTGGGATGTGTAAAAAATATATTTTGTTTTTCATTACTGTATAGCTACTTTTGCACCAACTGTGTATGGGTATATATATATATATATATATATATATATATATATATATATATATGTGTTTGGTGGAGGAGGGGCGGATTCAACAAAAAATCAAAAATTGTTTGTTTTCAGTGCAAATTATTCATTATATCATATCCAAGTATTTTACAAAAAATTAGAACTGATTACACAATATTTCAAAGTCAATTTAGGTTTATAGTTTGTAACCATGCAAGGAGATGAAGTAACATAAACCGTAGATTTGTCTGCAAAATATCATTACATTATTGTTATATAATTATAGTGAAATCATTAAGGTTTTTTGTCAAAAGTATTTTATATGGTATATTAATTTAAAATATTCCTTTTTACAGGCTTTATTTTTGAAACGGAATGAGATCGTTCTAAATTTCAGAATTTCGCTATAGCACATCAAAATGACTGGAAGAAAGCGATCTAAAAACAACAATGGAAAAGAGAGGTAACAAAGCATCAATGAAATAGCTCCAGTTAGTTCAACTTAGGAAACTTAGCATTACAGCCAAAGTATTCTAAAATGCTGCCAATAACAAAGGAGAAAATGAAAAATACCTAACAACAAATTGAATATAGCATCAAAATTTATATTATTTTTATTTATTTGTTATGTAACTAAATACATAATTGTCAACAATGTTTCTGTAAAACTTGATATTTGCTGTAATAAATATTGTTATTGTTATTATTTTACTTAAGTATAAGGTAGTCCTAAATTTACAATTCTTTATGACTAAGCATAAAAAGAAATGTTGATTAATACTGCCTAAGACCATTAAGTGCGTATTGCCACAAAATTATCAAATGTTGAATACGCCCCTCTGCTGAACACATCATATATATATATATATATATATATATATATATATATATATATATGGGTTATGACTGTTTTGTGACCCTATGTTCCTGTGTCATAAATGGATGAACTTTTGTTCAAAAGTAATAAAAAAGGTATTAGTTTGTTTTAGTTTTTGAAAAAAGGACGCTCACAAACTGAAAATTCAATTTTACCATATATGCAATAAAAGGTAAAAAAAATTAAAATGTTTCCAAAGCTTTATTATTCAATTTGTTATTGATGGTATTGGATAGTACTTATGTATTTTTTAACACATTTAACAGTTTATAACTATAGCATAACATACAAACTTACAAATAAACAAAAACAAGTTCTAGATGCCTCCAGAAAGTCATCGTACTACTATACTTATATATGATTTTATAGATTTTGTGTTGGAGGTGACATTTTTTAAAAAAATAAACTTAATTAAACCCTTCTTTATTATTTTTAGCATAAGTTCATCAAATTATGATACAAGAAATTAATTATTTTACAAAAAGTCATAACTCTAATATATATATTTTTTTTTATTGAGTCATCCTTGAACAAATATTCTTGTTAGATTAATCTGTTTTCAGTTGCATTTCAAGTGACTTGATCCAATTATTAGTTTCAACTCTTACTAAAGCTTGTAGTGTCTCAATTTTTTGGTTTTTAGAAGCAGCATCTCCTTGTTGTTAACAGTGACATTCCTTTGCTAAGTAAAAATAAGACATGATCTGAAAACAATGGAATGTCATTCTATGTGCCACTATCTTTACCACTTCCTTGCATTCCAAATGTTGGATGTTCAGTGAGTGTTTACTTCCCTATTGCTTACAGTACCCAATGATCCCAAATGGATCCCATCTAAGTATTGACAAGGCTCACTGCTGCTTAACTTTATTGATTGAATGAAAACTAGTGCTTTCAGTAGGATTTTAGTCTAAACACTATACATATAGCTGGTGTTTTCTTTTTTTTTGGTGGGGGGGAGGGTATTTTTGTATTTGATTTGAAAAGAAAAAGAGTTAATTTTATGGATTACAAATCTGAGATTACTCCTGCAGAAAATATAATCAACACAAATGCAAAATTACTCAAATATGGCTGTCATTTTTATGGTATGAATTGTATTAATATTTTTAGAATATTTTTGTTTTAATGACTTAACAGGCAGAATACTTCATTTTGTACAAGTTAACAGCATATGTACAATTTTTTTTTTATTTCACCCCAAGCAAGGTAATAAAGCCATTAAGATACAAGGGGTTACTGAGTGTGAAAGAATATGAGAACAAAAAACACTATTAAGGAAAGAGAACAATAAAAGAACAGGGATTAAAAAGACAAGATAACAATTGACATTACATTTAAATTTTTGAAAATCAAACTTAACTAGAAAACAAGAAGGCAGAAGAGAGTTCCACAAGTGAGAAGTGCGATAGAAGAAACTGTTAGCATAGAACTTATGGTTACATTTAAACATTTCAACTATAACATCATAAAACCTTGCCGCCTATCTAGTACTGTGTTTAAATTCATAAAGTCTAGGTTCTATAGAGGAAAGTTCATCAGAACAATTACCAAGTATTTCTAAAAAAGACGCAGGGAAGCTATGATACAGTGGTGGTTGAAAGTGACTGAAGGCAAGATGACAGGACCAGGGATATTGCATGTTCTTTGTATTTAATCAAGAATCTCTAGATACATAGCAAAAGCACCAAACCAGATGTAGCAGCAATATTCAAAGCAAGGATGAAAAGTAGACTTATAAATATATAAGAAAGATTCTGTCAAGAAAAATTGTCTATCACAACACAGTGAACTAACTTTCCTAGCAGCAAACCTAGCAAATGATTCAATATAATCTTTCTGCTTCATGGTAGAGGAAAACATTAGCTCTTGCAGGTTAGCATCAGCCATGCTGATCAAAGTCAAAAATGGTTCTCTTAGACAATTAAAAGAGAGAAGTTTCAATTTGGAAACATTAAAATTAACAAGCCATTCCTTGCTCCAGTTAACAACAGATTGTAGGTCCTTTTTTGAGATCAGCTGCCAATTTTACCTTATCAAATTGATTAGACTTATTAAGATACGAGTAATAAGTTGAAGTTGAAGAGTCATCAGCATAGATACCAAGTTGAGAACTGATGACAGGAAAGTCATTGATAAAAATTAGAAACAATGTAAGTCAAAAGATAGAGCACTGGGAAGACACCTGCATTAATACAAAAAGATCTAGAAGAGTGGCCATTCCAAACAACTTGTAATTTGTTAAGACTGAATCAGTTAAAAAATTTGTCCAGAAATACCATAACCTTTCAACTTGTTAAGAAGACCAGTATGTCACACCCTCTCAAATGCCTTCAAGATATCCAAAGCAACAGCTTGAGCTTCACCTTTCTTATCTAAAGCTTGATAGGCTCTTTCAGTAATAACTGTTAACATATCAGCAGTTGTCCCAAAGAAGAGAAAGGTATATTGCTTATCTGAAAGAAAACCTTGTGATGTGAGATGCTTAACCATTTCAAAGTTAATTAGAGCCTCTAGTTCTTTACCAAAAAGAGGTAGACGGTGAATAGGGTGAGTTCTTATATATGGGTATTATAAAAGAAAATTTCCAACAAGCAGGAAAGCAAGAAGCAACAATGTGTTTAATGTAGTGTTTAGAGAGAATTCAGGAGCACATTTCTTAAGGACTATTAAAGAGATACCATCAAGTTCACATGTTTTGTGAGGATCCAAATTAGAGATGATAGCAGAAGCCATGGATGAAGTTATATGCACATCACTCAATAGAGACTCAGTCCTAAGAAGACTCAAGATAGAGGATTAGTGAATGAAGTGTGTTATATGAATGTAAAAAGAAGTGGTAGGAAGTGAAGATCATGAGGATATGTTGCTGTTCTAGTAGACCATAGGAAAAAAAAGAAAGCTAAACTGACTGTAGTACCCATCATTATTGGCATAATAGGATCAGTCCCAAAAAGTGTTACAAAGAGACTAGAAGAATTGGAAATTAATGGAAAAATAAGGACCATTCAGACAACAGCATTATTAAAATCGGTTAGATACTGAGGAGGGTGCTCAGGTATTGAAGGAAACTTTTTGCCACTTGATTTCTAGTGAAAACTACCACATATTACTGGTGTGAGAGCACAATGAGTACAAAAGATGGTAGTGATGATTTTCTATTTGTCTTTGTAGAAAGAAAAAAAAAAGTGTTCTTTAATTTAAAGGAAAAGACATTTAGCCAGACTGAATAAAAAAAGTGAATGAAAAAGAATTAAAAAGAAAACATTTTTTAAGACTTCAAGTTAGTGGTAAACTAGACACTTGGGTTGGGTGTTAAGATTTTTTTTTTTTATTTTAGACAAATTTTACAAGGTGTAAATATTAAGAAAAGTGTGGAGGAGGAAGACAAGTGGAGAAAAATAATAAAGAGAAGAGGACATTGGTAATGAAGAAAATATAAGAGAATCGTTTTTTTTTAAAGTGAGGAAAATAAAGGAAGGAGTGGTTTAAAATAAAAGAAAATATTTAAACAACCATGAAGACATTTCATTTGTCTGTAGATACATTCCAGTCAAACTAAAAACTACAATTTAAAGACATTAAAATGTTATATTTTTTAACAGGACTAATTTCTTTATAGACAAGATTAATGCTAAATTTCACGTCATATCTTTTTTTTTTTTTTTAATTCACAGAAATTTGTAGCATTATTATTCAGTTATCAAAATAGTTAGCATGATTTTCTGACCTTAGGCACATTTCAGTTAAATTGTCTATTATATAATAATATTTTGATGCAAAATTTTGTAGCCAGTTTTGTCAAAATCTTTTATTTGTAGACATTCATAGCATTATCATTCAATCGTCAAAGTACTTCCCTGGTTTTATTACATTATAAAAGATTTTAATTTTGTTTTGTTGAATTCTTTAATGGATTTGTTGCTATCGTGAATTTGATAGCAAAACTGACCAGATAGTAAGCATTGTGAGGATTGAAACAACTCCTAATTGGAAGGTACCAGGTCTGGAGAAGACAGGGCATGCTAAAAGACTTCCTTGTCACAAATGCATGTTCATTTACAGTATTGTATTTTTAGCATAAAAACAGATGTTACAATGCAACAAAAGCACTGTTCAACTTTCTTGCTAAATATTAAAAGCTTTTTTTTTTTTTCTAATGCATCATTTAAATGAACTTGTGTAATTGTAGGATGTCTGCAATAAACTGATTGAATCATTTTGCATTAAGTGTAGGAATCTATCTTACATATTTATAAGTCTACCATTTACCCATGTTTTGAATATTGCTGCTACATATGGTCTGGTGGTCCTGCTATATTTTTTAGAGATTCTTGATAAAATCCAAAGAATTTGCAATGCCATTGGTCCTGACCTGGCATCTCAGCTTCAGTCACTTTTCTCCTGCCATAATGTAGCTTTTCTGTGCCTTTTCTATAATTATTTTTCATGGTAATTGTTCTGATGAACCTTCCTCTATGGCAGCTAGACTCTAGATTGGTGCCAATGTCTCATCATTTTACAGTTGAAATGGCTAAATGTAACTGTAAGTTCTATGTTAACAGTTTCTTTTCTCAAACTTTTCCCTTATGGAACTCTCTTCTGGCTTCTTGCTTTCTAGTTAAGTGATGTAATAGAATAACCTGTCACCCCCATGAGTGACTACACTATAGGTAGTAACTACCAATAAGTATCCGTAAGTCAACGAACTACAGAGACTAGCTGGGATCTGTTGAGTATGACTCAGACTTACACGAGAACTACCAACCTTCCAATAGTAGCACTCACTACTGGATTGACTTGCAACGAACTTGTGCATAACTGTTACCTTTATTCTTATTGTACTGGTTTTTACAATAAACCTTTACCTATTTTATTCACCTTGTTTTTTCAAGTATATATTCCTATTAGCATGGAATATAACATTAAGTTTGATTTTCAAAAATTTAAATATAATGTAAATCATTGTCTTTTTAACACTTGTTCTTTTATTGTTTTCTCTCCTTAATAGTGTTTTTTTTTCTCATACTCTTTCACACTCAGTAACCCCTTGTATCTTAGTGGTTTTATTACCTTGCTTGGGGTGAAATGATTAAAAAATATGATGAATGCCTGGTTACTGCATATTTGAGATTAATACTAATCCTATTAGTCAATGTCATCATCCTTAGTCCTATGACCGGGTGTGGTCATATGGTTGCTGCACAGCTGAACACCTGACCAGTTCACACCATATATCTAAGTTGAAGGCTGAAGAAGTATTCATATATCCATAGTGTGTCTTGGGCAAGGAGACCTGGCAGTGCCCATTCCTCTACAGATTGAACCACAGTTGACATTTTTAATTCTGCTATTACTGCTACCATTACTACTTTAACTACTGCAGTGTCTTGATTTTTCTTTTTTCTGTCCTTAAGATTTTTTTGCAAGCAAAAACACTTACAATAAAAAGTTCAATTAATGAAAGACATTTCAATAGAAAGAATACTTTTTTTTTTTACCTTAAACAACAGAGAAAAAAATCACCTCCTTCCTAGCTTGATTGCAAAAAAAGTTAACAGAGAAAAGAAAAATTCTGTTTGTTTTTCATTATCTTGCAAATAGTTAAGTCACAGTTCTGATGAATCTTCTTTCTAAGATGGAAAATTAAATTAAACCAATATTCAATTATTTACATTAAAGAAGGATGCTTCAATGTGGAGTAAATTTTACCAGGTTGGTCTCACAGATCGATGAGTCCTTGTGCCAAAAGTCAGCTAAGCTTTGTTAACCTTTAGCACTCTGCATTCTTAATATTTCTTCCCTTTCCTCTGTATTCTTTTTCAAGGCCTCTCAATTGCAGTATCCTTATTGTTAATTTCATTCAAAGTTGTTTTCTGTTGTCATATGACAACACAACTATGAAATTCAAACACACTATTATTCATGGATCAGAGTCAACTTCGGTGGCAGGATAAGCTTTTTGCACACCAAATGAAGTTTCATACAGAGTGATAAAGGTTAAGCAGTTAAATGCAGAGAGATATAGATATAGATAAAGGATATATATTTTTTATGAAATTTTAAGTAAAGTAACTCCAAGCATGCTTGCAAGAAATCAAAGATTCTTATATTTTCAAGAAATGAATATTCAGTAAGAATAAAGACGTGCACTCAATGATGTTGGTTATTTAGTGTTAGCAAAAGA
This sequence comes from Acanthosepion pharaonis, assembly GCA_903632075.3. Lineage (NCBI taxonomy): Eukaryota > Metazoa > Mollusca > Cephalopoda > Sepiida > Sepiidae > Acanthosepion > Acanthosepion pharaonis. The sequence goes on from CAHIKZ030000562.1 coordinate 214,475, forward strand.
AATTGAAAAATGGAATATGATTTACAAAACGACAGACATTCATATTCAATCTGTAACAATAATCTATACAATAAAAGTGAGTTCAATACAAGTCACTGTTTAATTATTCTTCATGAATCTAAGTGAATTCTAGTCAGGATCTAAGTCTTCTCTGAATAGAATTTATAAGGTATAAAAGGTGGCTAAATGCTATGTTTCTTCAGGATGTAGGTGATTATGGCTCTCCTCTTTTCTTTAATATCTGTAAATTGTGTATTGCCCTAATTGTTCTTTCAAAAGATAATTGTTTCCCATGGATCTGAGTTGTCTCTATTCTAAACTGGTTGCCAAACAAGGTTAGAGAACCCAGTTTGTGAGGTTGTTTAATCCATAAATGGAGGAAAGAAATGAATTCAAAGTTATAATCATTTCTGAATTTATTGTTGTCTTTCTCCTAGAAATGTTAACCAAGACCCAGTTTGGCTTACTATTTAATCCATAACTGTAGAAGAAGAGAGAAATCAGGATGTAGGTAATTATGGCACTGCTTGGTTTCCTCTTTTCTTTAATATATCTGCAAATTGTTTATTGTCTTAATTGTTCTTTCAAAAGATAATGGTTTCTCATTGCTTTTTCTATGATTTTTTTAATTATGGGTTCTCTCTCTTCTAAACTAGATTCCCAACAAGGAAAGAGAACCTAGTTTGTCAGGTTATTTAATCCAGAAATGGGGGAAAGGAATGGATTCAAAGATATAATCAGTTCTGAATTCAGTGTTGTCTTTCTCCTAGAATAGCTGTGCACCAAGAATTAACTATTTTGACCTACTATTTAATCCATAGTGGGGAAGAAGAGAGAAAGCCACGCCTTTTTCCAAGGGCATTAGTGCTATAGGGACACAAACTGTCTCAACTGGAATATGAACTTGGCTTCTTGATTGTTTTCTGCATTGTTAGTCACTTGTACTTCTATAAAGTAATTATTTTGTTTCTAATAGAATTGGCATTACAGATCTTCTCTTCCGATAAAGTCTTTTACTTTGGCAATGTTTGTATTTTAGGTACTCTATTGTTATTTAATAAAAAATACAACTGGAACATGGACTGTTTAAAATCTAATTTTATAAGACTTTCTACCTGACTGAACACTTAAGACACTTACAAGAAAAGAATATTCTGCTTTAAATGCTCAATAAAATATTGGTTTTCCTCTTCAATGATAAGCACTCATTCAATAAGAACAAGTGGAAAGAAAACTTAAAAAAAAAAAAAGAATTTTTAAATCAATGATAAATGAAAGCAGAAGAGGGAAAATAAATGGCTGAAAAATGTGGCAAAATTAACCAAAAAATGGATTTTTTTTCAATATAAAAAAGTTTCTATTTATTGCTTTCAATTCAACAAACATCTCTAATGAATCAAAAATTACTTTTTTCTTTGTTCAGACATTATAACAAATCCAAGCATAAATCATTACCAAAATATCAAACATTATCAGCACTGAAAAGAAGAGTTCCAATATTATTCCTTAATATATAATAGTATTTGTTATGATGTTGATTTGGGGTTAGTAGAGACAAACGCCAAATAACACGTAACAATAAAAAGGGTTTTAATAGGTTGGTAAAAAGGTACAGAAATCACCTGAGTAGTCAATAACTAGCTCAGCTAAGAACTTCTCTGTCTATCTGTCTTTCATCATGTCAACTGACATGCCACTATTTAAAGTCTTTGTTCACAGACAAGTTCATCTTCAAGAGGGGTGGTAGGTTTCCGACACAACAGTATTGCAAACTTATTATATAACTTTAAATAAGAACTTCATTACTCATACCTAGTTTTAACAAATAAAAGTGGGGGAGGATACATTGGTCTAATAATGCTGATTGTAGTTACTGACACTAAGCCTGTAGTGACTAATATCAATAATTACATTAAGAAAGTGTTGTAATGGAATATCCCACTCTCCCTATCACCTATGTGGACTGATTATATCAGTAGATATATATAGTGATCACAGGATATACCTGGCAACTTACTTCAGAAATTACTAGCCTGCTAACTGATTCCCTGTCTCTTTTACAATAAACCCCTCTTTCTTTCATCTACACCTGTGTTGCTGTTCCTATCACTCGAATACCAACTTTGTCTGTAACCTCTTTAAGGATACAACAGAAAGAAAGAGGAATAATGTAGTATTGTAAATTTAATCAAGCACACTATCCAATTTAACCCTGTAAAATATCTGTAAATATACACTATTTTGTGCTACTGATGAAGTCATCCTTTCCCACTTTTCTACTCTTGCATTATACACTGATGCCATTGGAAAAAGGCATGGCTTTCTCTCTTCCTCCAGGCAACATGGTTATAGAAAATGATGAATATAAAACCACATGAAAACACTGGCATAGGAAAAATTGGAAAACCCATGGAGCAATAAGCTACATGGGTGGTTACACTGATGCAAAAAAAAAAATTGACAGGCCAACAACTAGCGGTCAGCTTGCAAATTAGTGGCTTGTATCCAGTATTGCCATAACTTCATCCATAGCACGCGGGAATTACAAACTGAGTCGGCTGCTCCAGATTTTGTCCATTGTTTCCAATATCCGTTAAAGGGAAGTCTGTAATACCGCTGTATGAATGTATATCCATATCATAAAAATGTATTCATAATATAAAATTAAAGGCAATTATCTTGATTTATTTGGCAGTAAAATATGAGTTCAGAAATGTTCAATTATGCACATACTAACCTAAGTTTATTAGTAATATTTGCTCCAATTCCTAAATACAGACAACCCCTTTCTCCCTCATTTTTTGTAGTCCAATAGTAAAATTATTTACAATACATTTGTGTGAAATCTTTCACAACACAGATTATAAATTGTTTCATAAATAATTTCCAAATTTAATGATCAATGCATCATCCTAACTACTAATCTTACATGGCAGTTAAGGATAAATTTAGAGTACACTAACATACCATAGGTTTTGCATAGCAGTGGCAGCATACACAGTGGATGAAAAGAATAAATTTGTTAACCTCATTAATGGAGGGATTGAAAATGCATTGACATTACATAATGTTATGGGAATTTAAGCAATCAGAATAACATTATAGAGACATCAAGAAAAGTTTTTAGTGTTTATGATCAAGGAGTCATAACTGACTGGCAAGTATGAAATTAGTTTGCAAAGTTTAATTCTGGAGAACCATCACTAAAAGATGAACTGAGACTGGGTGTTCATTGGACTTTGATGATGAAGGTCTAAATTGATTAGTGGAAAAATTCACAGCTAAGTATTTGGTAATTAACAAAGATGTTAAACACACCAGACACTACTATATGCTGACATTTAGAAAAGAATATAAAAGTCAGCAAATTAGATGTTTAGGTTTCACATGTTATTAGCAAAAGAAAAAAAAAAAAAAGCTGATTATTGATAAACAAAAACAGAAATTTTTATACCTCAATCCAAAAGCCAGTTTTATTCAGTCAGTATTATTTGTTGTAATTCCTAATCCCAGACAATTCATTTCTATAGTAAAATTATTTTTACAATTCATTTCTATAACAAAATTATTTTTTACAATTAATTTTTATGGCAAAATTATTTTTTACAATTAATTTTTATGGCAAAATTATTTTTTACAATTAATTTTTATAGCAAAATTATTATTTACAATTAATTTTTACAGCAAAATTATTTTTACAATACATTACTAGAGTAAAATTATTTTTACAATTCATTCCTATAACAAAATTATATTTTACAATTAATTTTTATAGTAAAATTATTTTTACAATACATTACTAGAGTAAACTTATTTTTACAATTAATTTTTATAGCAAAATTATTTTTTACAATATATTACTAGAGTAAAATGCATTATATTACTAGAGTTACAAATGCATTATATATAAAATGAGGCTATTTTTCAGTAACACTGATGTTAATTATATTAAGAAATGTAAAAAATGTCCAGTTTAGTTTAGTTTTTCCTTCTGCTTGTGCTGTTAGGTGTCGCAGGGAGACAATTGTCTGTCAGCAGCAAGGCAAGTGGTCTAGAAGAGAGATATCTTGTGGGTTCTGAGAGTGTCTGCCACTGGGTCACTTCAGCATCTTCGCGGTCTGCCTCTTGCTCTCCAGCCAGTGTACCTGAGGGTGTATGCTCATAGGGCTGGTTGGTTGATAAGATATATGAGTGAGGTATCTGAACGACTTGATCCTCTGTCGTTCGATGTGTTGTATGATTGGTATAGCTCCTACCATATCTTTTATTGCCTCATTCCTGATCTTATCTTGCCTGGTTTTGTTCACTGCTTTCCTCAGGCATTTCATCTCACAAGTGATCAGTTTCCTCTTAAGGGTTTTTGTTAGGGGCCATGTCTGGCACTGGTCTGCGTTGGTAGGAAAATGGCATTGATGAGATTTGCCTTGGTGCTCATGGAAATGCTAAGATGTTTTAGAAGAGGAGCAAGTTGGTAACTGACTGCGTTGGCTTTCTGACATCTGGTCTAGATTTCTGTCTACTTTGTCGTTTTCAGTAAATATGCTGCTCAAAGAAATGTCCAGTGAGACATGAAAAACACTAAATTGACAAATAAACACACTGATAAATCTGTTTGAATTCCTCAAACCTGGAATTAATACAAGTGTTATTGACAGAATAGGGTTATTACATATAATATAAATACATTACTAATGGTTTAATGACAGATATACATTGACAATAAGGAAGAAAGGGATTATCAGTGATCAGGAATTAATACAAGTGTTATTGACAGAATAGGTTTATTAAATTTATAATATAAAGGCATTTTAAATGATTTTATAATAAAAATGCATTGAAATTAAGAAAAAAGGAATTGTCTGTGGTCATGAATTAATGCAATCATTATTAACTGGATAGGGCTATTATACGTATAATATAAATGCATTGCTAATATTTTAATGTACAAATGAATTGAAAATAAAGAGGAAATTGTCAGGAATTAATCCAATTGTTACTGAGAAAATAAAGTCATTTTATGTATAATGCAAATTCTAATGATTTTACTATAAAAAGTATGATAATTATTTTGTGATATAATGCATTGTTATTTATTTTACTATAGTAATGCACTGAAAATCAAGAAGATAGGGATTGTCAGTTGTCAGGAATTAAGACAAATGTTACTGATAGAAAAGCATTATATGTATAAGAAGGGTCAGTACATACAACTCTGAAACCCCGTTGAGTGACCGTGTGTGTATTGGGGGCAAGATTGCTGGTGGGAGGGTCGGGTGACAGGCAGTGTTTTGTGACCTTCTCTATTTTATCAACATTTACTTTTTTTTCTACCTACATTTATATATGTTACAAATTAAAATATGCACAACTATTAAACGATGAAAAATTTTTGTGGATTAGGACATCATTTTGGGGTCTTTTATTCTTTTTATCCAAATCCATGAATTTTTTGCTTTTGCTAAGTCTTTAAAAAAAAAAAAAAAAAACACTATAAAATTCACTATTTTTTTTTTATCAATAATCATGAATGTATTAAATTCTTCAACCTTTTAACAGGAAAAACCTCAAGATGATTCTAAAAAATTGCCACAAAACATTGTTGATTTATTTAAGATGGAATGATCTACTATGACATATCTCTAATTTGTATTTGGATACATTGCATTTATTTTCAATTTTTCTAGTTGTTATGGGACCTTACCCATAATAAAATAATGGACTATTCCATACGTAATAAATACTCCGCCTCAAGAGGAAGCAAGGAGTTCAATTGACCAGCTTATCGGTTGAACTCTCTGCCTTCGGGCGGGGAGGAACCTGAACGAGGCGACGCCAAAGGGCGGAGTGTCTTTTGGGAAGGTAAAGCAACCCTGAACCCGTTTATACAGGTTCAAAGGGCATATGTTAAACCGGCCTTGTGCCACATGATGTCCTCGTGGGGGTGTGACTAAATACCATTCAGTCTGAAGTCTGGAGTGAAGTCTGTCAGGAGTCTGTCTGTCAGTCAGAGCGAGCGAGTCAGTCAGTCGAGTCATAGGCAATCTGAAACAGAGTCGCGTTCAGACAAGTACTACTAAACTTGATTGTTCATACTAACACTTTCTACTTCTCTGTAGTATATTCCTGTTTGTAATATATCTGTATTATTCCATATCCGTGTTCGAGTTCTTCTTTATTGGTTCTACCTTGGATTATCACCGTGGTACAAGGAACTGGACCATAACACTAGTTTAATTTTATTAAAAAAAAAAATATTGTTATATTTGTACTGCTAATTCAACTATCTCTTCCTGATATTAAGTTTAAGTTTTCTTTTTGTTGCCACTGTCACTAGAACTTTGTTGTTGTGCACGTGTTTGGTCCATGTTATTCTAAGCATCTTTCTTTAGAACCATATTCCTGTTGGTTCAAGTTTCTTCTTTATCTGTGAGGAGATTGTCTAGCATTCACTGCCATATAGGAGGGCCGATATTACATAACAGCTCAATACTCTTTTCTTTATTTATAATGATATTTTTCTGTTTCTTAATACTTTGCTCAGTTTTTGGAAGGCGTATTTCACTCACCAGATGATAAAAGAAAAAAATCTTGAATTTGTATTATATTAAATTCAGACAGAAATGGTCAGGTTTTACTCTATGCTCTCCTCATGCAAATCAACAAAATAAATAAAATTAAATAGAAATAATAAATTAAAGATTTTATGTCAATAATATTGATTTTAAAGGAAATAAAAATGTTAATATTTCATTGTTAATAGCTGGCCCGACAATTTGGGAGTGACTCTGTTCTCTTATGAGCATAATTATTAACAACCGCTTCAGGGATAAAATGAACTCACATAATGAATATTCAGGTCAATTAAAAGAAAAAAAAAATTGAAGCCAAGTAACAAAATTTGGCAACTATCTTCAAAAGCTGATTATTATCTTGACACCAGAATAATTCCAGTGAAATTATCAACAATGGACATCAATTGGGATTTGTGAATATTTCATCGGTTCAAAAACAAATCACTGCTTTGTAACCCACTACCTCAAGTGGTTCTTGGGCCTTGCACAAAGTGAACCTCATTGTAAAAATAAATAAAATGGTTTGTTTAGGGTAATAATCTGATAAAAGTGCTGAATAGAGATTTAAAAACACGACAACCACCCTGCGAACAAAAAGATCATGTAGTGAGAATCAGAAAGAGTTGAAGTTTCTGGGACACATAATGAGGATAGAAGCTTAGAGAAATTGACACTCAAATTATATATAGAGAGGCAGAAGGAAACACTGAGTAACCTGCTTATAATAAGTAATGAGGTTGTGTAAATGGATGGTAGGACAGGGACTGGAAGATATATTAAGGGAACAAACAATGTTTAGAGTGAAAATGAATAGAAAATTGTGGAGAGCCATGATTATCAATGTTCTGAATGAACATGGTGCATAAAAGTAAAAGATGTCACCGTATCTGTCACACAGATGAAGAAGAGACTTGAAGCAACAGTGATGGAGTTCTAGAGAAAGAAGCAGAGAATGTCATGGATGGAATATGAGAGCAACAAGGAAGTTTTAGTGAGAATGGGAATGAAAAGGATGCTTGGTTTTAAACTCAAAAAGAGACAATTGAAAATTCTGGGATATATGAATAAAGAAGGCTTGGAGAGATGGACACTCACAGGATATACTGAAAGCAAGAGTAGCTGAAAGAAACACTGAGTTAAATTGCTAACAAGCTAGTGTAGTAGGATAGAACAGGGACTGGAATAATAGTAAGGAGATAAACATTACTTAGAGCTACAAAGGATAGGAAGTTGTGGAGAGCTATGGTCACCCATAAGTGATATGGCATATAAAAAAAAGAAGACTTCACCTGATGGTTAAATATTTTAGTATTAGAGGCAATGTGGAGTCATGGATTGCAATTCAGATTGAGGAATTGGAGAGCCAAGTTCAAATTCCATTCAAGTTCATTACATTCACTTATGTGTTAATACCCTGAGGAAAGGTATGAATTCATGTTTTCTCCCTCAGATATGGGTAAATAGCAGGACAGACTTGGTTCTGTAACCTTGGGTGGCAACCAGTCTAGGAGAAGGAAAACTCTGAATTTAAAAAAAAAAACTCCAACTATGGGTTTAAAAGTAGTGCAGTTAGGGCTTTGTAGCCATGGTGGGCAACCAGACTAGAAGAAAGACAAATCTGAATTCAAATCTGGAGCCCCTAAGACAGTCTGGTCATGTTCCATTTCATTCTGGAAACTTCTGCGCCGCCACCAGTATCAATCTGTATTGGCATTTGCTTTTCACTTGCCTATGTCCTTGAGAAGAAATAATTCTTTGGGCACATATCCATGGTCTCTCAAGACTGATGGATGCCATTTTTATTGTCTATAAGCTTGAAGAAAGTCATTGACATATTCAATATTGTTAGGATAAAATTTTTAACTCTTTATTTGCTGTTGCTAAAACAATATTTAGACTGGTCAATTTTCCAGCTTCCATCAGAAAAATGTAAGAAAATCATAAACAAAATTGAAATAAAATTAATACACCAATCTAATCTACATATCCTCATAATCTACAAAAACAACCCCACTCAGTAACCCTCTATCTTGAGAGGCTCTTAGTCCTTTTATTGAATGAACAATAGAGTAAAAAAATCCAACAGCAGAGTAATGGATTTTTATTCACATTTTATTATTTATTCAAAATGAATACTGCTTGGCTTTTTATTCAGAAACATTTTAATATTAAGTTGATGAAAATGTTTCTAGAACCTTCTTTAGCATAATGTTAGAGATATCTTAGAAGTGTCTTTGAAGTTGACTCAATTCCTTATTGTTTATACAATCAATCAACTGCATTATTTACAAGCCTTAGGAGAAATTCTCAAGCAATAAAAATGTGTTTCAATTGTGCTTAGAGAAATGAATGACTCTCAGCATTGTTTTTCTCATGTTGCTTCATACAGAAAAAATATTTTTGGACAATATAGTTACTGAAGATGAAAAAAATATTTATTATAAGAATCCAGAAAGAAAATTGTGACTAGACCAAGAGTAGCCTTACAGATATCAACCTAAATAGAATCTAATATGGAATAAAGTCCTCTCTGGTAGAATTCAAAGTTGTTTTTTTTAAGGTAATCCTTCACATAAGCAACATAAAATAATCTGTCAAAGTTCTTCATGTTTATATCTTTAAATATTTTTTCATTGTAAATATCAGCATGACCAATGGCACCCTGACTATGGATTATAAGTTATCTCCCTTGAACTATTTCTATAATAGGAACTCTTCAGTGAGGACACAGCTCTCTTTTTAGGTTGTTTATTGTCTAAGCAAGTTAACAAATGGTAGCAGTTTGATAACCAGTAATTCTTTGGGATATTTTATATTGTTTTGTGTTGTACACATTGTCACTTATACTGTGTGTCAAGATGACAACAGGCTTTAAAGTTGCCACCAGTGTTGATGACTGAAGAGAATTATGTTGAATGGAAAAATGATTTAACAATATGGCAGATGTACACGGACTTAAATAAATGTAAACAAGGTCCAGCAGTTTTTCTCAGTTTGACTAGACGAACAAGAGATTGTGCTAGGGACTTGCAGCCTCAGGAAATAGGCCAAGAAAATTATAGACAACCTGGACAAAGTAGAAAACACCCAGGATTATTTAGGTTTTAAGGAATTTTACAATTACAGGTGCTCTTCCAGTGTAAGTATAACAGACTTTTTGATTCAATTTGAATACCTGTATCACAACCTGGGTAATTTTAGAGTTGAATTACCAGAAGGTGTACATGCCTTTTTCCTATTGACTGCAGTAAATGTGTCTGATGAAAATGATAGACTGGATCATGATATGTGTGGGTCTATGACTTATGAAAATTTGAAATGCACAATAAAAAAGATTTTTGAGGATCCTGCTGCAACTAATGACCAGATAGGAACATCAAGTGTCAAATCTGAACCATTTTTTTTTGAAAACAAGAATATATTTCAAACAAGAGGTTGGTGTGGATGAGTTAATTCTAGAGGTGGTTAAAAATTTTCCAGCAGCACTTATGAAGCTAATATAAGTTCCGATCTAATCAGCAAGGATGGAAAAATTGTGGTGCTTTAATTGTGACTCTACAAAACACTTCTCAAGAGATTGTAAACATCGTCGAGAAAATACAAGAAATGTGAAAGAGATTTACATAACCCTATATAGCACAGAACTCCAAACATCCAGGTTAGTTAAAAAGTCTTTTGGAATGGGCATATTGGACAGTGCATGTGTGAAAACTGTCACTGGTAAAACAGGGCTGGATGTTTTTATGGATGCTTTGTCTGATCAAAACAAATACTTAGTTGAATATTTTTTTAACTGAGACAATATTCAAGTTTGGAGATGGAGCTGATATTATTACAAACAGGAAAGTGAAATTTCTGGCAGTTATTGGCAGAAAAAGGGTTATGATTGAATTTTGTGTAGTGAATAATGAAATTCTATTGTTATTGAGTAAAGCCTCTATGAAGAAAGTTGGAATTATTCTAAATTTTGTGAATGATACAGCAAAGGTTCTGGATGATACAATAGATTTAGTTTGCACCTCATCAGGCCATTACTGTATTTCACTTTCAAATTTGTTATTTGATAAGCACAGTGAATTGAAAGTGTCAGTGGTGTTGCATCCACATGTCTGTAAAAACCTTAACACCAGAAGATAAAAGAAATAAAGCAATAAAGCTACACAGACAATTTTCACATGCCTCAAAAGAAAAGTTGTGTAAACTTGTGAAGGGGAGTTAGGATTTTAATGATGCTGAAATCCTTAAGATAATTGAAAAATGTGATTCATGCAAAATATGCATGATATGTAAATGTGTACATACCTTTATGTCCAGTTGTAGCTTTGTCCATGGCTGATAAATTTAACCAAATTGTGTGTATGAACTTAAAGGAACACATATACACAATAAAACTTAGATTTTGCATATGACTGATTGTCTGCAGAACGGTGTTGAGCGTGTCAGTCGAGATTCGGACATTTGAAGTACCAACCATCACAACTAGATTTGCTGCATCATTGACTATTGTTTTCCAAGTTACGTTTTGTACGACTTATTAGAAATACAAGCCTCCACTGTGAAAATACTCCACAACACTGATTCTGCCACAGGATATTCTGCAGTCTCTTTAGTGTTTTCTAAACAACAAGATATAATTGTGCAAAACATTTACCAAATGTGGATAGCTTATTTTGGTGCACCTAGAAAATTCTTGAGTAATAATGGAGAGGAATTTTCAAATGAAAGATACAAGGAAATGAATGAGAAACTACATATAGAAACTGCGATGACAGCAGATGAATCACCATTTAGCAACATGAATGTGGAACAGCATGATCAGATATTGGCAGAGGCATTTTACAAGACAATTGTAGATGTGAAATGTGAACCAAAAATTTCAATTGCCTGGACAGTAAGTGCCAAGAACACATTACAAAATAATGGTGGTTTTAGTCCAAACCAATTAGTATTTGGAGTTAACCCTAACCTTCCGTCAATATTTGAGGGTGAACTTCCAGCTATGGAGTATTCATCTAGTGATATATGTCAGAACATGGATGCTTTACACAGTGCCAGACAAAACTATATTGCAGCAGAATCAAGTGAAAAGATCAGGAGAATGCTCAGACATAAGGTATACATTTATTTAGATGTGATGTATAATAATGGTGATAAAGTTATCAAAGAAAGAATTTTAAAGCTTGGAAAGGTCCTGCAGTTGTGCTTGGAAAAGAAGGACACACTGTATTTGTATGCCATAGAGGAGCTTACTGTCATGTCCATCCATGTGAATTAATGAAAGTAAAAGATTGTAGTAATATGTACCAGACTGAAAAGAGATCAGAATATACGCCTCTTAATTGCCGCTGTTCCCAGGTCCACCCTGACCAGGGGTGGCGCACCTTGTTATGGGCAAATAGTGAACCCCAAAACAAAAACATTATGAATGTACAAAAATACATTTTAATAATAAAAATACCAGCAATACATTTTTATATAAAAAAGATAGGCAATACATGACCATCAATACATTTTATCTGTAGTTGCAGGCATATAATTGTTTTCAAAATATATTTAGTTGAAGCCATACAATTGTGTCCAAATTATTTAGATTTCAGCATTAAATAACCCATAGTGGTTGTTATACCTCTAAACAAAATCTAACACCCAATATGAATTTTCATGACATTAATCTATAGAATATCCTACAATTTCTTAAATCAAACTGTATTCCAAAGTATAACTTAAAAAAACAACACACATATCCCTGCCTCTAGTAATTATGACAACACAAACTTGTGAAAGCAGAATAACATGTTATTTTTATTACTTCATAGCTCCCAAGAAAATTAAATTTTGGTATTAAATGATCCATAAGGAATTGTTATGTCATTAAACAAACAAATCAACTAACAAAAAAAAAAAAAAAGAAAAAAAAAGGTGGTTGGCACATGGCACATAAACCAGTTCCCCCACTACATTTTCTGCTGGTGGGGTGTGTGGCATATCACCTCACAGGATGAAAAACAAGACCTGTCAATGTGTGGATAAGCTTCTTATAGGAACCAATGGCCAACGTATAGAATAGGGTCTCAAGCTTTGAATGCCAACCTTTCTAGAGATGTTCTCAAATTATTATGACAAATCCTTTGTCAGGCAGGACCAGGGTTGGTGCTAAGATCAAGACCTTCCCTCCCACTTTGATACCCCCAAAGTTTCCCAACCTGGGGGCCACAAACACTCAAAAGAAAATTAGTGGGGCAGTGGTTTTTTTTTAAATTACCAAAAATCAAGGAATTATCCAATTTAAATGAAAATTTCAGTACATATCCATTAATTATTTTCTTTTATAATAAATAGTTTTTTTTATTTTAAACAAATCTAACAAAATGTTATTCTTTTTGTAATAACCACCAATATTTTCATGACTAAATTTTACTAAAAAAAAATGTTTGTCACAAAATTTTTACATTTCCATAAAGATATCTGGTGACAAAAAAGTTTTACAAAGATTTCAACAACACATGAAAAAAAATCCCCAACAAACTGAATTTTCTCACAAAAATCCCCCCCACCCCAAAAAACGTTCTAATGAATGACAGGAATTGATGTATTTACTGTTTTTCTGATCATTTGATGGAAAAATTAGGGTCAATTAGGGGTTTTTAGGGTTAGTGGTAGGCTCGGAGTAGAACTTTTCCGTAAACGTTTGACGAATGAAATAATTTACACTAATACAGTGTCTCTTTCACCTGTCTCTTTCACCTGTCATGCATTTGCACCAAAAAAACTCAAAAAATGTTTCCTCTAATACGATGCATAAATAAAAAAATGCATAGATTGATTTAAAAGAACAGTTCAGAAAGAAAATTACAATTTAAAAAAATAAGTACTACTGAAATTAGTAGGCATGGGGCCCCCATGCGATTGAGAGGATCGGGGTAGTAAGCACCAGTCAATTATTATAGTTGATGACTGACAATATAACTTAGGTCAAAAAAAAAAAAAAAAGTAAAAGTACAAAAAAGTAAAAAAAAGTACAAAAAGCAAAAAGCAAAAAAAAAAAAAAAAAAAAAAAGCGCTGCTGAAACTAGCCTTTTGGGGCTCCAAACTCATCAGGGGTGGGGGTGGGGGGTTTCCTGCATATTATGCACTACACTGGCCATGCAGATACACAATGTATATTAGTTGATGACTGACAATGTAATGTAAGTTTAAAAATAATTTTAAAAAATGGTGAATAGTCATAAAACTGCTGAAAAAAAAAAAAAAAAATGACAGAGGACACAATGGGGCCCAGAAAACGCCTCCCACCTTGGGGGTTTTGGGATAAGATGTGCCAGCCTTGGGCAGGACCCACCTTACTTAAGATTAATCCTGGTTCTGCGTTGATAAAAAAAACCAAAAAACATGGTTATGTATGTCTGTATGTACTGATAAGTGAGTAATATTTCTGCTGGTATATAATAATTCTATGCCCATTTAGATAGGCTACTCGTATAAAATGATGCCTATAGTTATAATCATGAAAATATAGGAATATTTCTACAATATCCAATGAAAAAATAATGTTTCTGCTATCATATAACATTAAGACCCTTGATCATCTCTTATAGCCAAGATATTTTTAATTTTTACTTTTTGACCAAAGATAGGACTTTTCTTTTTACTTTTAGTGAAAAATATAACTGAGATATTAGAATTTGGTGTACAGAAACAGGGTTTCAAATTTTCTTATAATTTCCCCCTGACTTTACCTTTACTGTATACTTCTCTGATTAGCATTACTTATTTTCTGAAAATTAGGAGCAAAATGGATTGTCAGTAGTCAGGAATTAAGATGCCTATCAAAAACTAAACAAGAAGCAGGAAAATTTTATTACAAAGAAGTGTTGAAATGTTATGTAAGATCAATCATCTTGTATAGCAGTGAATGCTGGACAGTTTCTTCAAAGATTAAAAACAGACTTGAGTCAACAGAGATGTAGTTCTAAAAATGGAAGTTAAGAATACAATAACCAGAGCATGTAAGTAACAAGGAACTTTTAAGGAAAACGGAATCAAAAAGAAAATAAGGCATAAAATCAGAAAGAGATAACTGAAATTTCTGGGACACAAAATGAGGAAAATTAGACTTGGAAAATTTGAAACTCACAGGACATATTGAAGGAAAGGAAAGAAAAACAGCTAGTAACCTACCTAAGGAGCTTTGGATGGCAGAAAGGGAGGGATAGTAAAAAAAAAAAAAAAAAAAAAAACAAACAAACAAATATTGCTAAGAGCTACAAAAGTTAGGAAATTGTGAAGAGAAGTGATTGCTCTCATCAAGAAGAGATATGACAGAAAAAAAAAGATTTCTATCAGAAAAAGGGTAATTAGTTGAACTATTTATTCAATGTAATACAATTAAATGTGAGAAGGGTAGCATAATGGTTATTATCATGAAAAATGGAATTAGCCAACCAAGTTCAAATTCCAGTTCATTTTGAGTGAGTTCACTTAGCAGTAATACCCTTCAAAAAGGCATGGAGCTATTTTTCCCACTCTCCCATTGATAGATAAAAAAGTAATGTCTGCTTGCAGACATGACATATTGGGTGATGGAGAAGTAAGCGGGTAAGTGAGTATCTGAGTAAAGTATTCTCTTGTAATTACCGTATCCCTTAGTAGTGATAGTAACCCCCCCAAAAAAAAAAAAAACTGTTACATCAGTTTCAATCTTGACAGGAGCTAGTCTTAATCCTAATAAACATAATGACTTTTCAAGTACAATGTTTTAATCAGTAAAGACAAAAGTTGGGGAGCTTCTTTTTAATCTATTCATATAAATTTAGTGATTAAAACTTGTTTTAATTAATTAAAGAACTGATTTAAAAATAAACAAAAAAGTTTAATGAGTGCATTTCATGATTAATGGACAAACTTACTGACATTATAAACTGTATCATGTAATATAAAAATTAATGAAATTAATGATCAATTATATATATATATATATATATATATAAAACATATTGCATATGAAGTTTTAGTGTTAATAAAAGATTGCACTGTGCATGAAACTCCGAGTCATGCTATAGGTGAGGGATATATATATATATATATATATATATATATATATTTCAACAATCTTGGACCTTTGTGCCTGCAAAAAACAGTGTGAAATGGACAGTTTCTCCCTTGACACTGCTATTATTTTAACTACTTTCACTCCTCAATGTTTTTTTAAAAAGTGATGATTAGAATTTTAATAAAGCCTAAACATATAATGAAAGTGAATTTATACATTTTTTTTGTCCTTGAGAATTGACAACAAAAATATTAAACACTATTTATTAAATTGATTATTTACAGGAATAGTTTTATCTTTACAACATTCTAAAAACTGATACAGTTGTGTTAAAACTAATGCAATGCAATATTTATCATTTATTAATTTATAAAGAAATAAATATGAAACCAATTTTTTTATTCATAAATTTATAAACATTTACTAAATTATTAAAATATGTGACTAACTATAAAGAAATCCTTACTTACCATTTCATTAAGTTTGATCTGATTGGCAATTAGCCAATATTTGGCCAACCAATTTCAATAAGCAATATAATAAATAAATAGTATAAATAAACAATCTGATAAATAAATAGTGTCAGATGTACAGTGTATGATGGGTAAATTGTTACCATTTCATACTTTAAGTTTTGTGTGTGTGTGTCGTTTGTTTTTGGTTTTGTTGACTGCACAATATAATAGGGTCAGTTGGACACCATGATGCAATTCACTCCAACAGAAATTTGGAAAGGGCATGTTGCACTGCTTGGCATTCATGCTGGAAGCTCCAATATGAACATTTCAGCGTGTTTGGGTTTCAATTTGAGAAAAGTGCAGAGAATTCGGAAAGGTACGGCGCTTGGAAAACTCATTCTGATCATTCTGATAAGAAAAGATCTCTCAAATTTGTTGGTGAGGGCCTCACACTCAATACAGAGACCTTGAGGAGGTAGTACTGCATGGGATTAAGAGAGTGGCTGCTGGAAGACCTTATGTCTGGCAACAGGACTCTGCACCATGCCACACAAGCAGGAGAACACAGCTATGGCTGTCAGACAATTTCTGCAACCACACTACCCCTTACATCTGGCCAGCTAACTCCCCAAACTGCAACCCCCTTATGTGAAGGGCGCAGTTGAATGAGGGACCAACAAATCTCCTTGTATTCACCAACTTAAACAAAGAGACTGTCCAGAAGAGTTGCAGAAGATTCTGAAGTCATCTGGAGGCCATGGTTGAAGCCAATGCCAATTTTGTTGAATAAATTTGCTCTTTAGTATTTCAAGATATTTTTGTGTAATTTTGGTAAATATATCTGTTAAAATGAGATGTTAGTGTTATTTTCATTTCTGTGTAATTTAGATGATAATTTATCCATCATACCCTATGATGTCAAAAGCCTATTGCCACTCTGTTACTATTTCTATTACAAATGTTTAAATTAGTTCCATTCTTTAGTTCTACCAGTTCAGATTTATACAGTTAGTACATGTGATGCTACTTCCAAAGAGTTGAATCACCCTCATTTTCTCCATATTCTAATTCTAAGAAGAAAGTTCTAGACAGTTTTTCCCTAAAAACTGATACTCATATAGATGTTTCCCCGAACACTACAATCTTATCTTCTTCAAATCAAGTACCAATAGTTATCTAACCTCTTTATCTTCAAAATCTTTATTTCTGACATTCTCTATTCATATTGCACACCTCATTCAATAATCCACTACTATGATTGATTGATTCATTCTTTTTTTATGGCTTATCAACCCATTGTCAGAAAATATTTTTTGATTTGATTTTGATTTAGTGATAAAAGTCTTACTAATTAACCTGTAGCTGGTGGGAGAAGAGGTGGATTCATACCTTTCCAAAGAGTATTTGTGCCTAAGTGAATATGACAAACTCAACTAGAATTGGAATTTGGCTCTCTAATTAACAATTCTGGGCCATTAATCATTACACCATTTGCACATCCAATCTTATAGTACCTGGTATTCTCAAGTGGCTTAACCTAGGTGATCATATGGGAACCAATGTTGCAATGTGTTATTGCCATGAGCCCCACTACTATGAGGAGCTTGAGTCATCTAGCAGGTGAACATTAGTATACATAAAAGACAAAAGAATTTGCTATACAAGACTATGCATTATTTTGAGAAAATTTAATTTTAGCATATTTATCAGTGCCTTGAATATGTGAACATAATGTGATCTCTATTTTTGTTAGTTATCATTAATAAGCTTATCGTTACTTATGAATTATGCTTTATTTTGATAAGTAAAATTAAATTTTAATATATTTATTGCTCCTTTGGATATTTGAATCATTACATAATGCCAACCAGAGTTACCATTAGAAGTTACTAGATAAGACTATACTTTATTACATAAATAAATTTTAATTTTAATATATCCATCATTGCTTTGGATATTTGAACCATTACATAATATTATCTGTTTTTATGTTAGAGTTATCATTAGAAATTGTTATATAAGTATACTTACACTTTAATGGGGTAAATAAGTTTTAATTTTAATTCCAAGGAATCCGATAATACCGCTAAGAGACAAGGAGTTACAGGTAAGAGAAAAGGTTTTCATATTTTATTTATGCATAAGTGAATATAATGAACCCAACTGGAATTGGAACTTGGCTCTCTGATTAACAATTCAAAGCTATTATCCATTGCACCACCCACACATCCAAACTTATAGCACCTGGTATTCTCAAGTGGCTTGACATTACTTAACTTTAGTGATCATAGGGGAACCAATATTGCAATGTGATGTGGCCATAAGCCCTACATGGGTAGCTCTTTGAACCTTTATATAATGCCATCTATGTTTTTGTCATGATTAGACATTTCTCTATAAAACTATGCTTTATTTTGATAAATAAAATTTAATTTATTAAACTATAAATAATGATACTAATGTGTGTACTTAATACAAATTACTTTTTTTTTCTCTATAGTGACATATAATGTATTTGTCAGTTACAAATTATAGTAATAATAACAACAATGAGAAGGTTTTTTTTTTAATTAACCCCAAGCAAGGTGATAATGCCACTAAGACACAAGGTGTTACTGGAAGTAAAAGCAGATGAAAAGATGGAACTGAAAACACAATCCTAAACAAGGGATAAACCTCTACTCCTGTTTAAAAGACTAAGGTGGAGTGTGAAGTGGATGATACATGAACATATCTACCATATATACTCACATATCATTCAACTTTTGAAGACCTAATTTTGAAAGTTATTTGACTGCAGTAAATGGATATATAATTTGGTCAATGGTGTAGCCTGGGCCAGCAGTACATATGCTAATTTTATATCTCATGTATGATGCAACCCCCTTAAAATTAGCTTCAAAATTAGGTCTTCAAAAGTCACATGATATGTGAGTATATATGGTACTCATATTAAGAAAAAATAAAAATAAATAATAATTAAAATTTCAGAGTTTAGGCCAAGATGTTAGAAGTATAGAGTTGAAGTAGGTTATAGAAGGGACCAGAAACTCAGTCCTAAACAGGAAAAAAGGGATAAACCTCTACTCCTGTTCAAAAAAACAGGAAGGAGTGTAACTGGAAATGTATTAAAATTTAGTGTGGAAAAAAATAAACATAAAAACAAGCAAGCCTCAAAATGGAAGGACATGCAATACACAACATATCGTGATATGTGGCAAATAAATATGTTAATTCCTAAGTTGCTAAGATATCATCTTCAAGGTTTCAGCATAATTTGAATTGTATTTAAACAGAATGAATTTTGCAAAAAGTGCTGTCAAAACCCTACTTCATATTTTTTATATTTTATCTGCCTAAGATTAAAGAATTTTTTTTTCTTAGAAGATAAATATAAATCCATGTTTACTCTGAGGGAAGATTGTTTATCATACAATCTTAACTAAAGTAATTGTTTGCATTGTGATAGGATCAAAATTATGAGGAAAAAGTTTCTTCAATACTTAATCTGGAACAACTGAGATCCAATAGAAAGATACAGGTCATTTTTGTTATGTCTGTGCTATAAATTGTAATTTATGCAACAAACAAAAGAAAAATGAATACATTAGGGAGTGCAGAAAAGTTTTCAGTCAAGCACACTTCCCAAATATGGTTAAATGTTGAAAGATTAGATTTTTGGTAGAGGGAAGTGCTTCTATTTTTGGTCAAGAACTTTTTCAGTACACCCTCACACACAGAAGAGAATATACAAGAAATCTCATGGTACTAGGAGTTTATTGACAGCTTCTACAATCTCACGGTACTAGGAGTTTATTGACAGCTTCTACAATCTCACGGTACTAGGAGTTTATTGACAGCCTCTACAAGGTTATGGGATAATAAATGAGCTTTCATTTTTATTTCATATTCATATTTTATAAATATACTAAAAGACTTGTTATATAGGAATAAATTATCGCTGCCAACATTTGTGTTTGAATATAGACCGCCAGTGAGCAAACACAGGTAATCTCATTATTGAACTAAGTAGATCATGTGACCATAGAGGAAATGCATATATAGAGGAAGTCGTGTGATGTCTACATGTTTGCTATCTCTAGTCTATCCTCTATACAATACAGATCACCATTTCTTCTCTATCCTCTATTCGGATCTCTGCTCTATTTTCTATTAGTACAAGTGCTATTTGAAGGTGTCTGACACCAGTATTGTTCAACAGTGTTACTATAGTTGTATCTGCAATTACAAAGTCTCTACTACAATGAGCATTACGAAAGTGACAATGAGTATTTGTTGACATCATAAAAGTGCTAACAAGTGTCCATTGATATCACAAAATGAAGCAATACATTTTATAGAATAATTACCAACAATATATTATATAGCAAAATGACTAACAATGCATTTTATCTACAGTTGAAGGCGGTTAGTGAATATATCACTCTACGGATTACTATTTGGTAGTTACTATTCGAGCAAGTACTATCAGTGTGAGTGTTATTCAAAGGCATCTGACACCAGTATTGTTCAATGGTGTTACTATAGTTGTATCTGCAATTACAAAGTCTCTACTACAACGGGCATTACTAAGTGACAACGAGTAATAGCTGGCATTGACAAAGTACAGCAAGTATTCATCATTGTTACAAAAGTGGCCACAAGGGTCATTTGAGATTATAAAAAGACTTTTGATACACCTTAATATATAGTATTTAAAGGTGTTTATGAAATAAGCTTTCGAGTAAAGGTCTTTAAAATGAAAATAGTTTCAATATATCTTAATATATTGTCTTTGAATGTGCATATGAAATAAGCTTTAGAGTAAAAGTCTGTAAAAATGAAAAAGCTTTTGATTCTCTAATAAATACCAGGAAGTGAATATGACAATACATAAAATATATTTAAAAAGTTTTGATTTCTTCATACCAAACAAAATACTTGTCACTAGGTTGGCTTGACACTTTCCTTTATGCTGTTATAAGGTAAACTGAATTCAACATCAGTTTTCGGTAGGTCAGGAAAGTTACACATTTTTTTACGTTAGCATGAAACAGGTAATCAATAGATAATTACAGGTAACAGTTATTATAGAATGGAAACCTGTTGAAATCTCATAGTAGGCATTAACTAAACAATTTGATAAAGAAGACATCTCAATATAGAATCAATAAAATGATCTGAAATTTTAATTTTGCAGACTCCTTATAAAGTATCAGGCAAGCCAACCAAGTATGGTGATGCTGTAGTTTAAGTAGCAATTGAATATTTATGGGGCTGATGAACTTCAATGACTACAGTGCTCTAACTACCTACTATTTACCTATAGCTGAGAGGAAAGGTGATAGATTCATGCACGCCATAATATTTTCAATGGTTGGATGTACCTTCAGGAGAAAATAATGGTATAACCAAAATGTTGACTTGAAATAAACTGGTACTACAGAATTGCAAACAAAAAACGGTACCAAATAACAGAAATCATATCACTTGAGGACTATCAGCAACTAAAATGGAAAGTACATGTAACTTGAATAAAAATGACATAATGAAGATGTTGATGTTGTGCTGACACTTCACACTACTTCAAACATAAAGTTAGAAAGGAAACCTCATCAATACTGGAAAGAGCAATAACAGTGGACTTGAGAAAGCTAGTTCTTAAGAAATATTTTATTAATTTCAACAAAAAGTAGCAGTGTTTGGTCACTGAATCTATATATAAAATTCTATAATTTCCGTTAGTCTGTAACACCTTCTAAAATAGTCATACATTGACCAATTGAAACCAAGTTGGGAGAAATGCAAATAGGTAGTGGGTATAAAGTACAGTTGGTTTTACCAGGGTGCATAGTTTAGTACAATAAATTTTCATTAATCTTTTTTGGAAAAATTAAAAGTCTTATTTAACATACAAAATATTCCCACCACTATTTTAAAAACAATTTAATGATTAAAATAATAAATACTTATTCATTAAAAATGCAATATTGTTTTTTGCATATCTTTTAAGTTTTTATATATATACAAGAAGCCAGTTACCAGTTTGTCCTTTGTTTGCAAGAACTATAAACAAATCACAAGACCAAATGCTTCAAAAAATTGGAATTTGGCTCCATAAAGAAATATTTACACATGGCCAGTTGTATGTTGCATGCTCAAGAGTAAGAAATCCTAAGAATTTATTCTTCACTGTTAAAAAAGAAAAAAAGAAATTTTCTAAAAAAATATTGTTTATCATGAAGTCCTATAAAATTAAATTAAAGAAATTATAAAACCGTGAAGTAGGGTTTTTGTCAAATTATTTTTCCAAATTTTTACTGTGAGTATTTTAAAAAATCCTAGTTCTGGATATTTTCATATAAAGAAATGGCTAATATCATTTACCAGTTTTTTTGCAGCTTATTTAAAGCCAGAAATTTTTTCTTTTTTGGAGATAATGATTTTTGTAGTGATACGGGTCTTGATAATTAAGTCATGGCTTGGAGAAGAGGTGAATTCATGCCTTTCTCATAAGTGAATATAACGAATACACCAGGAATCGGAACTTAGCTCTCTGATTAACAATTCCGAGCCATTATCCATTATACCACCTGCATATCCAAGCTTACACCACCTGGTATTCCCAAGCAGTTATCCAACTAGGTACTAACCAGGCTCAATATTGTTTAACTTCAGTGATTGTATGGGAACCAGTGATTTCAATATTATATGGCCATAAGCCAGTCCCCAAAATATAATTGAACTAATGCTGAAAATTAGCAAAGTCTGCCTCAAGTAACCTAAATATCAACACAGACAACAGCAGCAACAACTGCTACCAAAATCATTTCAAAAACACATTTCCACAAGTACTTTTTCATGAATTAGTCAATACTTTATGACTGCATCTTACACAAAAGCCCAACCCACACAAGATGCTTCCAATTAGTTTCTATGAAATCAAACTTTTAATAAACATAAGTGATATTTCTATCTTCAACTTTGAAGAGTGAGCATATTATAAAAAACAACAGGGCTCTACAAGGCTTTTGGGTTACAAGTTTCTTTTGTCAACTCAATTTTCCATTTTTCTAATTCTTTCTAGAAAGTTCCCACAAATCATATAACTTCATCTTCCATACTCACAGCATGAAATAATAACATATTTTCACTCATATTGTTACCAGAACAAAATTGGCCATCAGTCACAAATTTGTCAGCTTAATTTTTTTTTCTTTGCACTATGACTCAGGCTTATTCAATACACACAAATGGTAAAGCACCAGTTTTTGTTGGCAAATATAATAAATAGTCTAGAATTTATTGAAGGGGAGAGAGAAAGACAAGAAAAAAAAAAGAGTAAAAAGAGACACAAATATTTACACAATACAGAAGAGAGAATTATGAAGAGAAAGAAGTTTCTGTTTGTATTTCTGAGTAGCTATTGTTTATTGGATTAAAACTCTGATTTGTGAATTTGTTGACATCATAATTGTGAGCTCAATCCTAGGGCTGGGTAAATTTACAATTTTTTCACCCAAAGCAAGATGTTAAAGCCACTAGAATACAAGGAGTTACCAAATGTGAAAGAAACTGAGAAAACATTATTGAGGAGAGAGGACAATAAAGGAACAGGATTCAAGGAGAAAGAACATGATAATTGACATTGCATTTAAATTTTTGAAGATTGTAATTGACAGGAAATTAAAAAGCTGGAAGAGAGTTCCACAGATGAGAAAAACTATTAAAATAGAATTTACATTTATCCTTAGCAATTTCAACAGTAGAATGATGTGGCCTAGGTGCCAATCTAGTACTGTGCTTAAATTCATAAATTTAAAGTAACAAATAGAAAAGCTCTTCAGAACAATTGCCATGAAACTATTTATAGAAATGTACAGGGAAGCTATTTTACGGCAATGGGAAAGAATCTGAAGCTGAGACGCCAGATAAGGACCAATAATATTTCTGGTTCTTTGGATTTTGTCAAGAATCTCTTGATAGATATCAGAAAGCAACAATATTCAATACATGGACGAATGGTATACTTATAAATGTGCAGGATAGATCCTGGTGAGAAAAATTGTCAAACATAAGATAGTGAACTGACTTTCCTAGCAACAAACTTAGCAGTTAAATCAATTTGATATAACTGTTTCAATCCATATCCCTAGAAAGCATTAGATAGAGAAGGCACAATAAGTTATTCTCCTGGAGGTTCGCATCAGCCATACTGATAGAAGGCAAAAAGTTTCTGTAAGATGGTTAAAAGAAAGCAGTTTAGTTTTGGATGCATTAAAATTAACAAACCATTTCTTGCCCCAGTTAACAACAGTTTGGATGTCATTTTTGAGATCAGCTGCCAATTTGACTTTATTGAACCTATCTGACTTACAATATTTATATATATTGTCAGTATAAGCCTGACAGATTTGATAGGACTTAGTTGAAACAGGGCAAGCAATAACTAATCAGTACTAAAATACAAACAAGATGATACATCCCCAGACATGGATGGCAAAACGTGAACAATCTAACTCATTTAATTTATGATTAAATGAGTTATGCTTAAAATTCCCTGAAGGTTATCTGGATTGACAAGCATCTGAAGAAGGCTGAAGAGGGCAATGGTTTAAATGTGAAAATAATAACAAAGATGAGGACAATAGTCCAAGCATAAATAATGTAAAGAAGGAAGATAATGTTATGGTTGATGTGCAACTCACATGTTGCCTTGTACTGGATTAAGCTAAGTAGATAATAAATTTAGATACCTTATAAAGAATTAATGGTTGGCAAGTTAGTCAAGTAGTTTAATACTATTGTAATAAGTTAGCTACTAAGTAAGTGCTTACACATATGGCCCTGTGACAGACTAAGCTAAATAAATATTGTGAAGAGAAAGATATTAGAAATAAAAGTGGGAAAGAAAGTGATTCAGAATGCTTAAGAGAAAAGAAAATGAGAAAGTGGATAAAAGATCATGGAGGAGTGTGAGAGAGGAGAAAGAGAAAGATATGAAAAGGAAGTGTTGGAATGAAAAAGGAAAGATGAGCAGGAGAATGTGTTATGAGAACGAAGTGGGGGAAGGAAAAGAATAAAAAGATAATGAGGAAAAAGGGATATAAAAAGGATGTTGAGTAATTACAAAGGAAAAAGAGAAAGTGATATGAAAAGGAAGTAGAGAAATAGAAAAGATGAATAAAAAAGATACAAAAGTAAGTGGATGGATTAGAAAAGATGAAGAAGGGAAAAGAGATAGTGGAAGAAGTGGAAAAGATACAGGAGAAAGAGATACAAAAAGAAAGTAGAGGAATGAGAAGGATATACAAAAAAAGTAGAGGAATGAGAAGGAGATACAAAAAAGAAATGGAGGAATGAGAAGGAGATACAAAAAAGAAGTAGAGGAATGAGAAGGAGATACAAAAAGGAAGTAGAGGAATGAGAAGGAGATACAAAAAAAAGTAGAGGAATGAGAACGAGATACAAAAAGGAAGTAGAGGAATGAGGAGAAGGTACAAAAAGGAAGTAGAAGAATGAGGAGATACAATGAGGAAGTAGAGGAATGAGAAGGAGATACAATGAGGAAGTAGAGGAATGAGAAGGAGATACAATGAGGAAGTAGAGGAATGAGAAGGAGATACAAAAAGGAAGTAGAGGAATGAGAAAGAGATACAAAAAGGAAGTAGAGGAATGAGAAGGAGATACAAAAAAAGTAGAGGAATGAGAAGGAGATACAAAAAAGAAATGGAGGAATGAGAAGGAGATACAAAAAAGAAGTAGAGGAATGAGAAGGAGATACAAAAAGGAAGTAGAGGAATGAGAAGGAGATACAAAAAAAAGTAGAGGAATGAGAAGGAGATACAAAAAGGAAGTTGAGGAATGAGAACGAGATACAAAAAGGAAGTTGAGGAATGAGAAAGAGATATAAAAAGGAAGTATAGGAATGAGAAGGAGATACAAAAAGGAAGTATAGGAATGAGAAGGAGATACAAAAAGGAAGTATAGGAATGAGAAGGAGATACAAAAAGGAAGTGGAGGAATTAGAAAAGATGTACTAAAAATATATAAAAAGATGTGGAGGAATGAGAAAATTGAATCAAAAATCTAAAGAAGAGCAAAAGGTCCCTTTTTTATAGACACATTACAAAAGTATAGTATCCAATATTCACTTAAAAATAATAATAAACTATGCATGAAAAAATTCCAATAATTATAAAGAAAAATAATGAATTCAGTGATGACAATTTTAAAATTAATTACAGAGAGATGAAAGTTACTTCTACACTTATTTTAAATGTTCATTTTCCAGTTATCTTATAATTGTAAAAGAACATAATTTACTTTATATTGTATCATCTTTAATTAACTGCAAACAGAAGAGATTTCCCTGTTACACTAGACTGTAGCAAGTGTAGGCAGTAATAAATTGCCTCCATCATAATTCATTTCATAATTACAGATAGCTGCATATCACTTATGTCCATAACTATTTAATCTTTATAGATAGGAATAAATTTACCTCACTGTGCACTTATTATTTATAGACAGATGCAATTTGCTCATATTACTACAAATTATTTGCCACAAGGGATTTCAGTCACTATAAAATATGGTTCACATCTGCTAACATTGTTATTGGGTTGGCCAAAAATATTCTTCAGTGGATGCTGTTAGATGGTATTGGAAACATTTAGTTTTGGCTTCATTCAAAAATATCATTTATTTTGTGAGAAATATAAGATCAGCAAATATGTAAAAATATTGAGATTGGTGTACTTTTGAAAATGTAAGAAGATAAGACACATTATTATTTTTTTTTATACATATGTTTCCTTTATTTCCAGAAAGATAAAAATGTATCTCAAAGACAAATGATTTGTTCAGTTTATGGGGAAGGTTCTGTGATGGATTAAGTGCATCAAAAATGGTTTGCAAAGTTTCACTTTGGAGATTTGAATGTTGTGATTGGGTAAACCAGTTGAGGTTGATAATGATCAAATTGAGACATTACTTGAAAACAATCAACATTATACATTATTGACAATAGACAATGGACACAAAATATTAAAATCAAGCAATGAAAATCATTTATATTAAATTACTTATGTTAGTCATGTCCATATAAGAAAAAAAAAAGAAAGAGTCACCATTTATGTTTTATGTGCCACATCCCTTCAAGCCATGGGTGATCACAACTCTCCCCAACTTTCTATATTTTAGTAAGGTTTGCCTTTTCACCATCACTTCCACTCCCTTGTTAGGTAGGTTATTCTCTGTTTCTCTTGCTTTCATTACATCCTGTGAGTGTCAAATTCTCTAAGCCCTACTTCCCTCATATTTTCTGAAAGTTTCAATTGTTTCTTTCTTATTCTAAGTATAAATGCCCTTTTTCATCAGTCTATATTTCTGAGATTAGGTATTGTAATTGTTTACATTATTTATATTGTTTGAACTGTTGTCCTCATCTTTATTGTTATATTTATGTCGTTTCAGCAGTTGTACACTCCAGTATTCTTCAGGTGATTGGAATTTCGAGGGGGTAGATTGTTTTAGTTCCACATCTCTCTTCCAGATGTCTCAGTTATCTTCCTCTAACTCAATTCTCCAAGTTTTTGTTCATCACTACAGTAGCCACAACCCTTTGGGTCAAGTCACTGGATCCAACTAACACTTTTATAAAAGCTTGAGTTCAATATCTGGCTACTGCAGTGGTGAACAAAAACTTGGAGTGTTGAGTCTTCTATTAATCTCTGAGATTGTCCAGCATTTACTGCCATATAGGACAATCTATGTTACATAGTATATCAACCTTATATTTTAAATTTCTAATGAAATTTTCCTGTTTCTTAATTCTTTGCTAAGCTTTTGGAAGACTTCTTTTGCTATTCCAATGTGTCTTCAGATTTCAGTGTTACATTTTCATTCTCTGTCAAAACACTTTCCAGATATTTAAATTGTGTACTAAAAAACCCTAATTGACTGTATTTAAATATTTGCATTGTTTGGACTGTTGAACTCATCTTTATTGCTATATTCACAATATTTTGGCATTCGTACGCTCTGGCTGTCTTCAGGTGACAATGTTGGAATTTCAAACAGAACACTTTATTTAATCCATGGAGGTAGATTGTTCTAATTCCATGTGTCATGCCTTCTCTGGATATCTCAGTTTCAGTTAATTCCCTTTACTAACTCAACTCTCCACTGTGGCCAAGTATTGAACTCACAACTCTTTAGGTCAAGTCACTTTTTGGATTACTTCAACTGACACTTTTATCCACTGGGCCATGTGACCTTAGCTGGAGTATACAATGGCCGAAATGTCATGAATATGGCAATAAAGATGAAGACAACAGCCCAAATGATGTAAATAGTTATAATACCTCCTCTCAGAAATATAGACAGTTGTATTTAAATGTTGTTCAATCAAGTTAATATTGAAAATACTGTCCTTAATTTTTTTTGTGACATATGGTGACCGTTAATAATTAAGTATAACTCAAGACTTCAATGTTAAAATAAAATGGTATTTAATTACAACTGCAAATAAATACTTAACAAGAACAAAGAAGTAAAGTCAACCAAAGATAATTAACCTTTTCAGTGAATACCTTGTTAGTAGTGCAGTTTGGCTTAATGCCCAGAAAATCCTAAATCAAAGCCCAAATCATTGACACACAATAATTCACACTAATTCGACTGGATAGTTCTACTCAGTAGTCACTTAATAATCACTGCAGTCAGTAGCCTGACACCCCTATTTATACACCTGGTGGAAAACATATATTCATAAGTCCAGAGTGTCACATTTGAACCTTGGTGTTGGTAGTTACTCATTTTCTTCCTAAATGACAATTTTTGTTTAATAAACCAAACTTTTAATAATGCCCAGTATCAAGCACTGCCATGATTCTATTTCCCAACAAATGAGTTGCTCTCTTGAGAATGAATTATTACATAATTACCATCTGTTCCTAAATATTTGCTATTCTGTAAAAGAATCTTGAGATATTCATAATCGATAAACTGAAATCTGTAATCTCAAGTGTTTATCAAATGTGTAAGTCAAGTCTTAAGAAAGAGAAAAAAGAGGTTTGTTAAGTAGGGTACCTTTTGAAAGAATTGTAAAGTTATATTACATCAGGGATTTCAGAGTTATAAGGCAGTTCCTTGCATAAGATTCACAATTATTTAACTTTTAATGCTTTGTTCTCAAACTCAAGGACACAAAAGGGTCATTACATACTGTGGGAGAAGTGCAGTAGGCCACAAAGAGATTCATTACCAGGCTATTACCAATGTTCCATACTAAGAAATAACTGCATAGTTGAGCATAACAAAGGAAAAGGGATTTGTCACACTCAATAATGGGTACCATCACTAGTATCTTTATACTAATTTAAATTCTGATTTTCTGTTAATCCATTTTTCTTCATTATCAAAAAGTGCATAAAATAATTGAATCCTGTTTCTTTTTCTACCTTCTTAATTAGATTTTCTTCATTTTGGGATATACTAAATTCTCTTTATATTCAAACTGACCTGCATAGTTACATTATTTTCCCAAATTTCCATGTATTTTAATTCTCTTGCAGCTACACATACTTCTTTTATGAACAGTGTCCCTTCAAGTCATAAGTGGTCATGGTTTACACAGCTTCCTGTCCTTTTTAGCTCTCAGCAATATTTGATTCCTTACTATCCCTCCCAGTTCATGTTCTGCCATCCATTTATACAAGCTGGTTCAGTAGGTTGATCATGGCTCTCCACAACTTCCTATCCTTTGTAGCTCTCAGCAACATTTACTTCCTTAATATCCCTCTTAGTCTATGTTCTGAAATCCATTTATACAAGCTGGTTAAGTACATTGATCATGGCTCTCCACAACTTCCTATCCTTTGTAGCTCTCAGCAATATTTGCTTCCTTACTATCTCTCCTCGTCCATGTTCTGCTATCCATTTACACAACCTCATTCACTGTTTCCTTTATGACCATCAGTATGTTCTATGTCCCATTCTCTAAGCATTCTTTCCTAATTATGGATCCTAGAAATTTAAATTATTTCTCTATACAAGCATCCTTTTTGTTTACATTTTCCTTAAAACTTCATTGCCCACTTGTTCTGTCTATGATATTCTGAGCATCCTCCTGTAGAACCACTTCTCTGTTGCCACAAGTCTAGTTCATCTGTGAGAAAATATTTAATCATGAGATGGTAGCTTTTTCTTTTTTTCTTTTATGTGCCATGTTTTTTTAGGATGTGGGCAACCATGGCACTCCACAACTTGTCCCTCTAAGCAATGTTTGCCTCGTTCTAACATCTAAAATGCTCATCAGGTAAACTACATAAGATTTCTCTCTTTCCACCTTCTGACTTCAGTATGTCCTGTGTGTGATTTTTCAAGCCCTCTTTCCTGTTATGTGCCCTAGAGATTTCAACTACCCCTTGCTTAATTTGAAGTATAAGCATCCTTTTTGCTTCCTTTTTCCTTAAGACTTCCTCATGCACTCCATCCATGGTGTTTTCAGCATTCTTCTGTAGAACTACATCCCTGTTGCCTCAAGTTTTCTCTTCATATGTTTCCCAAATCACTACAATCTTAACCTGTTCAAGTCTGGAGTTAACCATTATCTCCCCCTCTTATCTATATAAACTACCTCTTAACATAACCATCTTCCCTCAAGTGGCCCTCAGGCCTTGTACAGAGTGAATCTTACTGCAAAAAAAAAAAACTCTGAAGAAATTGTCTAGCATTTATTGCCATAGAGGAGGATTGATATTATATAGCACTTTATTACTCTTTTCTTTGTTGCTTTTGCTTCAAGTCTCTACTTTATCTGTGAAGAAATTGTCCAGTATTTATTGCCATAGAGAAGGATTTTACATAGCAGTTCAGTACTTTTTTTTCACTTCTAATGAATTGAATCAGATCTTTGTTCCCTTGCAGAATGGGTCCAAATTGTGAAATCTGACCTAAAAGATGAAGTAAACAATTCCAAAATTCTAATGAAAAGACCTCATACACAGATAAGAAATGCTAATCCTGTCTTCTCAAAGTAGAGAAGGGTCTCAGTTCATTTTTCAAATCATTATCAGGCATTTTGGCATGAAGCCAAAAGTGTGTAAACAAGGTCAAATACAGGAAAGGAACTCATCACTCAGCCAGTAAATTAATGCTTTACAATTAAGTTAAACTATGTTTGCACTGACAATAGTTAAATATTCATCAGTTTTAGCAAACAAGTTAGACAAATGACATAGCTCTTCTGGTAAAGATGTTCTTACACTTATTCACAGATAGTGTTGTCAAGTGATTAAATATAAAATAGAATATATTAATTAGCAAAATTACCTGACGTTACCTCAGTTAAAACATCTTTAAAGATTCTCATTAAATTTATTACTTGTAGCAAATATATGTATGTTTTATATTGGGGATCCTGGCATGGGGTAATAGTTGACTATTAATACAGAGTAGTGTGTTTGATTTTAATTAGATGTCTCATACTTATGACCTTAAAAAATCTTCTTTTAAGCAAAAGCACTCAATCCAAAGTGTAAGATATATATTGGAGATGTAAGAATCAAGGATATGTGGAAATTTTTAGTGATGAATAACAGAAAGAGACACAAAATCAAATGTTGCTGTCAAAAACTGAAAAGAGAATCATAAAACGTCTTTAGAACAAAAGTAATTAATTCTAGATTGCTATATAATTTCTAATTTATATGGAAGTGAATAATGAACAATTTTCTTAGAAAACTGAAGACTTGAAGTAACAGAGATGTGGTTCTATCAATGGATGTTTAAGAATACCATGGGTAGAGTATGTGGGAAACAAAGATGTTAGTATAAAAATAAAGGACTGTCAAGGTGCATAAAGAAAAATATAAACATGTGAATGACGGACTTCGACAACGGATACGGAGAGAATATTTTATTCGACTCCTCACTCACTACACAGTATATACAAACATGGTGCCGCCCCGACTTCCGACCGGAAGTCCTTTTTCCGCAGGGAGAGTTTTCAGGGAGATAGCTCACATAGATTAACAGTTCTTCCCTCTTTTTCTTCTTTTCAGTTTGGAATCATCTAATCTGCAAAAGAAAAAAAGGGGCCGGGTATTTACATTATACAGATGATTCCTTTGGTTCGGATATGAACCCAAGGATCTTGAATGATGGCACTCCTTTCTTTGTCAAGGAGTCGGCAATTTGTACATCAGTTGATATCCAAGAGATCTCTGCAATTTCCTTTCTGTCAATCATTTCTCTCAAAATAGCCATCTCTATGCGAAGTCTCTTATCCAAAATTTGGGTTGAGGAATGTACAGAATCATAGAGACAGGAATTGTCTGTTTTGCAGAAGATCTTAATGTTGTTAGTATCATCGTTCAATTGTAGTATTTCTAACAAAAGTTTTCGATAAAAAATACAGGCTTCTGCCATGTCAACCATGGCTAAAGTTTCAGCAGCTAAAGTACTTTTGACAACTCTTCTAATACGCTTAGACTGCCAGGCAATGGGCATATACTTGTCATTGCTTCCAACTAAAAAAAAAAGTATATAGCCTCCCTGTGAACCTCCATCTGTTAAATTGCCAAAAGAAGCATCACTGTATGCAATAATTTTTAGGTGCTCAAGGTTCCCTAAGTCTGGAATATCTATATGAGATTTCTCCTTTTTGCTTTTTTTTACCACCCTGTTAGCCTGTTTTAAACATTCTACATTTTCTTGTTTTAGTATCGAGCTTAACTCACTGACATCATAACTAAGATCGGGTCTGGTTTGGGTGGCTAACCAATTAAGTTGTCCGATCAGTTGCCTGGTTTCAGTAACCTCTGTTGAAGATATTGCATCTTTCAAATTTCTGCCTGGTTCTAGTGGGATACACCTTAGCTTTTTGACATATTCGTCCTGTCCAAGTTTAAGATCATTCCCAGTTTTCTTTTATGCTTAATCCTATATACTGAACTCAGCAACTTCCTCAGATTTGATCCTAAACAAGTGACGAATCCTGTCCATGACTCTGCTCTGAAAAAATCTCCGAGCCTGCAAAGCAAAAAAATCATCAACATGAGTAGCTATAATACCATGCAGTTTGTTTCCAAAGTTCCATGTAAATATGGCTTGATCATATTTTGAAACCACTGCTCCTGACTTCAACAATTCCTCTTTGAGTGTCAGGTACCAGGACCTTGATGCATCAGTCAAACCATATACACATTTGGAGAGTTTCCAAATATATCCTGGAGGTACCTTGGCTTCTTTGGGAGGATGCAAATAGATCAATCGGTCCAACTCTTTGCTCTGTAAAAATGCTGTTTTTATGTCCATTGACTTGCACACCCAATGGTTAGATGCCATTATAGCCAAGGCTATACATAGACTTTCTTTTTAGAGCATGTTGGAGAATCATTTCTTATATTGCCCGCATCCCTTTCCTGAAAGCCTCTCGCCACAAGTCTAGCTTTATAGATCTGTTTGCCATTGACATTTTTATTAGTATAAACCCATCTTGTGGATATTTTGCATTGGCCTTGGTCAGGCACTTGGGTGTAAACTTTATTTTCAACCCAGCTTTGGAGTTCGTTTTTCTTGCCATTTCCAGGTCGTGATTAGAAGAAGAAATCATAATGTTTTCCTCATCACTAGAGGTAGTTTTCATCCTTATTTATTGGTCTGGCTTTATTTTCTTTCCATTCCAATACTCCATGATTGAAGTCTAGCCAGAAGGGTTCACCTTGTTCCATAGCCACATTCATTAAATGCTTGTTTTTACCTGTAGCTTTGCCTGCCCTACTTATGACGTTCAATGTTCGCCATTCGAATCATCATCATTGGCAAGTTTGCATTTAATGGATTGTCCTGGCTTGGGAAGCGTAATTGTTTTGTGAATTGGATTTTTGCTTTGGTAGTACGTGTGCCTCTCTCACAGTCTGATGTTGTGCAACATGATCATTCAGAGTTCCTGGTTCTTCAGCAACATCGTTTTCGCCAGACATTGATAAGTTTGAAGATCCTTCAGGCTCACTTTGTGAAGTGGTGGATTCACTTATAGCCTCACTTTCAGAGGAACTTTGATATGTTTCTGGGTGAGACACGATATGACATGGGTGCACTCTTACATATGTGCCCCCATGTTTAACAAGTACCTGCTTGTGCTCCCACCCTATGACAGTTCCTGGACCGAGCCATCTATCACAGAAATTTCTCTTATAGAAAACAACATCACCATTTTTGTAGGATTGTGTTGTACTAGTCCTAACTTGATGATGAAGTGCACGTCTTAATTTTCCCAAGACTCACACATAATAAATTGTTTTCTAGCTGCATGCATGGCATTGAGGTTACTGGCAACTATCTCACTGGTAGAGACACCTTCTAATGCAGGGAGTTTATCATTCAAAAAGGAGGGCAGATTGGGATTCCTACCAAAAAACAAGCTGATTGGGGCTGAATCCGTGAGCACTGTGAAGTGTATTCTTTGCACTTATAGCCCATGCTAGTGCTATCTCAAAACTACAATTTGTGTCCTCTACAGTCTTTTTGACCATTTCTCCCAATATCCCATTGTGTCGTTCATTTAAGCCATTACTCCATGGACTTTCAGCAGCAGTGGTACGACTAACGATATTTAAATTCTGTGCCATGTCACGGAATGATTCGTTATCAAATTCCCTACCATTATCAGTTAAGACAGATCCAGGAGTCCCAAAATACGCTATCAAGTGTTTAAACATAGCACTGATGATGTCCGATCTTTCTTTACTTGGAATCCTAACGCCGACACTGTATCTGGTAGCATGGTCAATCAAGTGCAGTACCTTGTTACCATTAATCTCTTTAATATCCATAGCAACAGTTTCATTAAAATAAGATCCTAATGGGAATCCAACAATAGGTCTAGGTTCGTTTTTTTTTATAGCGAATACACACTTCACAGGAATTTGGAAGTGCTTGTAAGATTTTCATAAATTCAGGATCTCTTATTCCAGCATTTCTAACTAAATCACATAATTTCTTACTACTGGGATGACTAAATTGTCTATGTAATTTGGTTTGCAACTTTCACTTTTTCTGATTTGTTTTTAGAGGAGATTTCTTTAACAAGAAGAATGTGTTTGAGCTTACCTCTATCTGGTAGGGGTCTGGTGATAGGGATGTGATAATGACCAGACGATGTGCATCTCAATGGAATTTTTTTTTTTAAACATCGTCCCACTGTCATGTTCAAAATTGAGACAGGTTCCAGCTCTTTTTCATTGCATCTTTGCTTAAGAGAAGTGGAATGTCAGAATCCACAACATCGGTAACAATATTGACGTCAATGTCTGCGATGACACATGGTAGAGTCACATTGTAGAGAGAGTCCAGCTTGTTTCCATCCCCGAACTTAAAAGTTCTCACTCCTTTCCTCATAATTTTTTTTTTTCTGTGCATCAGTTAATGTTTCGAGAAAACATTCATACCATTTTTTTCCACAAACGGTGCCAGATGCACCACTATCTAGGACAGCGGAACCAAGTGTCTCACCCAAAAGCGTGTTGCCATTTGCCTCGTTTTTTGCTGACTCATCAGCACAATGTTAGCCAGATACAGATAACTTTTCGTGTTCGTCGTCCTCATGTTTGTCCCGGTATCGTCGACATAAGGGCAGTCGTAAGACCAGTGAAATTTGCAGCCACATTTAAAGCACACAGTGGGGTTGCCTTCGGGTCCTAGCGGGTTTATTTTGTTTTTGTCAGTGGAGCGTGTTTTGTTGTTGTTGTTGCTATGTCGTTTTCCACCACGGTATGTTTTTCCTCGCCGACTATTAAAATGCGAATCATGGCGGTGGGAAGAGCGACCATAGTATACCTCGCTAGGTTCGTTTTTATTTTCAGTAAAGGCAATAACATCTTCCTTCTTGACCACTACGGGTGTAGAGTTCATAGATGAAGCTTCAGACGGCTGTCTATGCATAATCTTCTTTAATTGTGCCGACATGGAAGAGAGTGTCAGTTCGCCGACAGTCGCCTTTGACTAGTCTTTTCATTTTCAGGGTTGAGGGAAGCACTCTTTAATGCCCTGAATGCAAGTACCGGTTCAGGCAGGATGATGTTGAAATCTTTCAACTTAGCAACGGTCGGCCGAAGTTGATGAGAAAGTCTTCCACTGATGTTTCAGGCTGTCTCCGGTATCCTTCGAAAGTCTCAGAGGCCAGAAAGGCCGACTGGTTTATATCTTCCAAAAAAAGCGTGTCCAATTTTTCATACAGTTTAGCCATTCCATCCTCAGAATTAAGTGCCGCAGAACATCCAATTCCAATACAGCTTCTCTGGGTTTTCCTTCCAGTGAAAGAAATACTATGGGGGCGCGTTTTGTTTTGTCAAGCGACGTGGCCATTTCCCAGATTTGCATTTCTTTTTTCCACGTGCTGTACTTGTCTTTAACTAAGACGGGCGGTGAAATGTGCTTTGAAGCCATAACTACGCTCTGCTACCAATGTTAGTATAAAAATAAAGGACTGTCAAGGTGCATAAAGAAAAATATAAACATGTGAATGACGGACTTCGACAACGGATACGGAGAGAATATTTTATTCAACTCCTCACTCACTACACAGTATATACAAACATGGCCGCCACCCCGACTTCCGACCGGAAGTCCTTTTCCCGGCAGGGAGAGTTTTCAGGGGAGATAGCTCACATAGATTAACAAAAGAGATTTTCAGGAGAATATGAACTACAAAGAAAGTGCTGATAACAATCAAAATGTGACAATTGGAATTTTGGGAATATGGTTTCTGCTAGCATTTTTAACCTGGATTCCTACAAAGCATGCAGAACTGATGATAGCCCTGTAATAGTCATTAAGAAGTGTATTCCTAAAATGGTTTCTGTTCTCTCTAAACTGTCTAATAAATGCCTCACTACCTCTTGCTTTTCTGCCTGCTGGAAGTCCTCATCTGTTGTTTCAGCTTTTAAGAACTCAGGTGAACCATCTGACCATTCCAATTATTAGCCTATTAGCCATCTACCTTTTTTTGGGTAACTCCTAGAGGCTCTAATCAATGCTAAATGTAGTTTTCATTTCTCCAGGTAAACTGCTGATGTATTGATGATAATTGCAGAAAGAGTCTATCAAGCTCTAGATAAGAATGGTGAGTCTGCACGTCGAACATCTTGAAACCTTTCAAAAGGGTTTGGCATATAGGTCTTCTCCACAAGCTGAAAAGTTATTGTGTTTCTGGAGAACTTTTTTAACTGATCTGGTCTTTTCTATCAAATCATGAAATGAAAGTTATCCTGAATGGCCACTTGTCTAGATCCTTTTGTACTAACACATGTGTCCCTCAGGGATCCATCCTTGGTTCTAATTTTTAATTTTCATTAATAATCTTCCCGATGATATCAGCCCTCAACTTGGTATTTATGCTGATGACACAACCATTTACTCAGGTCTTGAAAATAAGTCTGATTGGTTCAATAAGGTCAAATTAGCAGCTGATGTCCAAAATGATTTTCAGTCTGTTGTTAACCGGGGCAAAGGATGGTTTATTAATTTTAATGCCTCCAAAACTAAACTCCTCTCTATTAATCATTTAGAAGAACCCTCTCTGCTCTCCATCAGGAAAGTAACTCATTGTGTCTTCTCAAGTTAATGTTCTTGGCTGACATGAAGTGGAAAGAATACATTGAATCCATTGCTAGGTCTGCTCTTAAGAAAATTGGCGCACTGTGTAATACTAGACAATTCTTCTCTCCAGAATTTATCTTAAATATCTATAAGTCTACCATTCACCCATGCTTAGAATATTGCTGCCACATATGGTCCGATGTTCTCGATATTTAATATTGCTGATACTTATTTGGATTTGATAAAATCCAAAGAAGAATCAGCAATATTATTGGTCCTGATCAAGCATCTCTGATTCAGTCATTTTCCCACCACTGCAAAGTTGCCTCCTTGTGCCTTTTCTTTTCATGGTAACTGTTTAGATGAGCTCTTCGCTATGTGTACCTAGACTTTGAATTTAAGCACAGTATCAAACTGGTGATGAGTTCTCATCAATGTACAATTTAAGTTGGCTAGATGTAACTGTAAATTCTATGCTAACAGTTTATTTTTTCACATTTCTCGCTTGTGGAACACTTTCTGGGCTCCATGATTTCCAGCCAACTTTAATCTTCAAAAATTTAAATGCAATGTCACTTGCTTTCTACTGTCCTCTTCTTTTGTTCCAGCTCCTTAGTAATTTTTCTGTTTTCTAATTCCTCTACATGCAGTAACCCCTTGTGTCTTAGTGGCTTTACTGCTTTAATTGGGGCGAATTTGATTTAAAAAAAAAATAGTGAAGAAAAATGTTTGGAAAATTTAACACATGGAATTTTATGAAAAAGGTATTGAAAAACTGCTTGATAAATTTCAAAAAGTCATTGCAAATAATGGTGAATATATAATTAAATAAAATGTATTTTATTTTTTGAAGAATAAAATTAATAAACAAAGACAGAAATTAATTATAAATCAAGCTAATAGATTAAGTGGCATCAAACATAGGATGAATTTTAAGTTTTTTAGGAAAATCTTGAGTAAACTGCTACAAAATAGTTGTATTTCTATGCTTTTTTAACGCGATCTTATCAATAATCAATAATAAACTTAAAGTTACTTCTACCTACTTGCAAGTTATTGACTTAACCCTGGAAGACAGACCCAGACACTTTGTATTAAAAGTAAAGCTATAAAGAAGCTAATTTGTTACTATATTGTCTCATGATTAGTTTTAGAAAATTGGTTGAGTCCCTGATAAGAGATTTGAGCTGAGCTACAGTAAAAGTCAAGTGGTGGTTACAAGTCCTCCTTTTAGCTACTTTATTGACATTTGTCTGCATATTGTATCCAATTAGACATGTGAAAATAGAAAAAAAATCAAAGTGATGTACATCCCATAGACCACATTCAACCTAAACTGAAGTGGTTTTACTGGTCTCAAGAGATTAAATAGTAGTAGTGATATATAAAGTTAATTCAGTATAACATGTTTTTACTGCAAAAGTTAATTTTTACTAAACATTTAAATTTTCCCATAAACATTGCTACTGGGAACCTTCAGAGCAACTGGTGTCTGTTCCCCTGATTGTTTCCCTAGCCAAACATTTCCATGATATATGGCCCAGTTTGTCACAGTGATAGCACAGTATGGCTTTGTCTCCTTTCTGGCTCCTACTTTGGTCAGTTTGTCAACTCAAACAATATCTAACCAAGTGATTAGCACCACCATATCTGTGGGAGATGATATTGTTCTGTATATCATTGGCAGAAGTCTGTACCCAGTTTGGTTTGGTTTATTTCGTTTTACGGCATATCAACACCTCAATGGGTTATTTAATGCCAACAAAATTTCCTTTTTTTTTCAAAACTGTATAGCTGGTAATTTTTTCAAAAATGTATAGTTTGGTTTGTTTTGTTTTGTGGCATATTAACCTCAATGGGTTATTTAATGCTGACAAGATTTTTTATTTCTGGTAATATTTTCTTTTTTTCAAATATTTATTGCTGATGCTAATTTTTTTAAAAGTATTTCTAGTATTAAAATCTATTTTTATACTTTCATAGTGTTTCGTGTCAGGTTGTGGGTTTGTGGGACCATCCATTCACTCAAGCTCATCATGTAGGTTATGTGTTTTTTTCTCTGTCCCTCTTGCCATTGATCCGTCCTGAGTATCTAATTTTCCAAGCCCAACTTTTATGAGCCTAGAATTGTGCATGCATCAAATGGCATCTATAATTCTATCTATAATTTAAAAAGTTGCTCATAACTGAGCTTAGAAAATAGAAGATATTTCATGGTGTCCTTCTAATTATTGTTAGATAATTGTCAACAATACAAACATACTCTGCCAGCCATATTCAAAAAATTGATTAAAAATTTCACCATCAAATTAAAAAAATTTAAAAAATTAAAAATTTAAGAAATGGAAACTCACCATCAATAAAATTTGTTTCAATCTCAGCGAGTACCTTTTAAAATGCCCTTGAATCATGAGGCCATTGTAGTCACATGACGATAAAATCTATTCCACCATCCACAACATGAGAATACACATTCATTTCAAACTTTGGACAGTTATCAACATAAACACTCCATTGTCTAACTCTCAACATCTAGCTTCTTTATTTTAAAATGACCAATGATGATCAAAAGTACTCTAAACATTACACACAATTTTGGCAAGTTTCTTTACAAATTTCCAGCTGACATCAAAGAACTTTGTCAACACCAGGTGAAACTTACCAAAAGCTCATATTTCCTCTCTGTTCTATTCAATAAAACATCATAAAATATATATATATATATATATATATATATATAAATAAATTATATGATCTAAAAACCAAATCATACCAAAAATAACATGGAAAATGAGGAAAAATCATCAGCCTTCAACAATAAATCTCAAAACAGTAAACTCTGGAGGAGAAAATAGTTATAGTTACCTTCCCACATCAACACAAACTGCTAAATAGACAGTCAGAACTCACCTCAAAATACAGATACGAGAACAAATTTTTACTACATTACTTAAAAAAAATTAAAATTAAAATGAATAATCAAAAATAAAATAAATTAATCTAAACCAATAAGTAAATAATAAACAAATTAACAAACCACAAACATAAACAAGAGTAAATGTAATAACAATGAACAATAAAACAAAATAATAATAAATAAAAAAGTTAACGAGCAACACTATAAAGACCCCAAAAAACTGCATCTGAATCCATAATTATTTCCATTACAATAATTTGAAACATAACTGTTACTGCCCACCAAAATAACCATTAGAACAATAGAATAACTACCCACAATGCATCACTGACCTGCATATATAAATAGTCAAACAAAAACAACGCATATGGCAGAAATTATTATTCAGCTTAAAAAAACTTATTTAAAACAGCAAGATCGCAAATCCAGTCAGTTTGCTTGTATTTTGATTTTCTTGTTTTTTGAGTTGTTTTTTTTTTTAAAGGTTTCTCTTTTCATTCTTAAGGAAAGACAATATTTTTTTTTATTTTCATAATTTATTAATATTTAGAAATATAATAAAGTCATATCAAACAGAAAAGTATGTTAGATTAATCTAGTTTTCACATTTCTCAGAAAATTCAAAAATAAGTTTTGAAACGGAAATTAGGAGAAGAAACATACAATGGCTAGGCATCTGGTACATTTCTATTCTTTAATATTGTGAAATATATATACAACATTGAGATTTTAATGTCTAATATGGTACAACTTTTCAAAAAGAATTTGTTCTAATATCCTTCCTAAATAAATCAAGCTTACCTAGATGCACATCCTCATGTATATTACAATTATTTAAAATATATTTTCAGGGTTTGTGTGTGTGCCACTGTTATATATAGGGATGGCTGTACTACAGAGTAGCATTATACACAGGGATATAATTTATTTTCAGTTTTTAGCTTCAGAAACATGGAGTCATGTTATACTCAAGTTGTATTATACACAAGAAAATACAATACACATATTTGAAATAAGCATCCAATTTTTAAAAAATTTTACTTTGAAAAGGTGCATTATGTCTATTAATATTCAAGAAATCTTAATAAAGAAAATGTGATCACTGGCGGGGGATCAATTCTGTGTCCCCCTTTATAGGAGAAACTACTATTTGATCCGGTATACTTTACCACTTGGCTATGAAGAGTTCAGTAAGTTCAGTAAGGCTCTATTTTTCTGGAGAGTACATTTTCTTTATTAAGAGTTGTCGAACACACAAGCCAACAGATGCAATAAACACTGTAAAAAAAAAAATAAAAAAAATTGGGAGTCTATTTCAAATATGAGTATCCACTAATGTTTGAAGTAATAAAAGTGTCAGATTAAAAATAAATCCATTAATTCTTTAGAAATTCCTTTATTTACATTTCAGATGCAAAAGTGAGCAGATATGGGCTTTCTAGAAAAGTATTATAGTAAGGAAGTGAACTTTTCTTAAAAGGGAAAATAGAGCCTAACTGTGGCACTCTTTTGAGCCGAGTGCTAAAGCATGTCAAATCAAATGGTGGTTTCTCCTACAAAGGGAGATGCAAGTTCAATCCCTACTGGAGAGTACATTTTCTTTAAGATTTCTCGAATACACAGGCCGATAGATATAATATCCACTGTTTAAAGTAAAAATATAAAATTTTGTCCTCTGAGAGACTTGTCTTTTTATTTAGTTTGTTCCATTACAGATACACTATCTGAAAATAATTTACACATACACACACACGCACACATTCTCTCTATATATATATAGTGTTTTATATATGTGGATTATAGTTGTTTTGTTGCTTTGCATTTTCAAGGTCTGGCTTGAATGAATGCCTGGATTTATTTGCAACTACTGAAGGAGTAAGTTTTTATCCAAATGTTTCAAAAACGGTATTTAAAGTCTAATGCATTTGCGTAGTAGCATACATTCACCCACACATTTACAGGTTGGCTTTAACAAATAATAAAGAACACAATTGCCCAAATACAATCCCCACTCCCAGAAAAATACAAAGTTTTCCAATCATTAGCTTTGAAAATTCCCCAGAGCCTAATAGAAAACTAACAATAGAGCCTATTCTAACTGCTAGCACATTTTCAAAATGATTTTAAACAAAATAAAAAAAAAAGAAAAGAAAAGCTTTAAGTCGGTTTATAAAAGAATTCTTAATTTTTACTGCATTCTACCCAATCATTTTGGAATTTCTCTCCTACAGTCCTTTGGGGTTTATTTTGTATATATCTTAAAAAGAAAGAAAGAAAGCAGTCTAAGCTATTAATAAAGCCTTTCTACAAAATAACATCAGGTAAACAATGAACATTGGATAATTAT
The DNA here is from genome assembly GCA_903632075.3 of Acanthosepion pharaonis. NCBI lineage: Eukaryota > Metazoa > Mollusca > Cephalopoda > Sepiida > Sepiidae > Acanthosepion > Acanthosepion pharaonis. The sequence continues at coordinate 257,427 of CAHIKZ030000562.1, forward strand.
GATCAACTAACTGAAGAACACCAGGTTAAGAGTTCAAGACTTAGAACATAACTAGTTATAATGATGATAAAACAATTTCTAAGTATTGTGATGATGAGTTGGGTAAACATTATTGTTAATAAGAACACAAAACATAGTGGGCGTGTGGCTCTCTCCAAATGTAGATTCTAAATTCTCACTGGGATGTAAGAGATTCTCTTCTTTTTTCCTCCTGGGAGCAATAAGTTGCTCTTCTGGAAGTTAGCATCAGCCATGCTGATGAAAGGCAAAAATAGTTCCCTATAATGATTAAAAGTTATCATTTTCCTTTTGGAAGCATTAAAATTAACAAGCCAGTTCTTGCTCCAGTTAATAAATAATTGGATGTCATTTTTCGAGATCACCCGCTAGTTTTTATTTTATAGAACCTATCATACAGGACAGGAGTAAATAATTGTGCCGTCAGCATAAATACTGAGTTGGAAACTGATGACAGCAGGAAGGTCATTGATGAAGATAAAAAGCAATGAAGATCCAAGGATAGAGTCCTGCATTAATGTGAAAGGATCTAGAAGTGGGGCCATTCAAGACGATTTTCATTTCACAATTCATTAAGAAACATTGGATCAAGTCAAAGATTTAACCAGAGACACTATAGCCCTTGAGCTTATGAAGAAGGTGAGTATGACCAACATTGTCAAATGCCTTAGAGATATCTAAAGCCACAGCCTCATTGTTCTTATCTATTTGAGTAGAACAGAACTAAAGAAGTACCTTGACCTAGGCTTTAATAAACAGAGTGGCCTATGACAGGGCTAAAAGTAAATAAGAATGCAATAAATACAAGTAAAAGTACAGCAAAAGGTGAATAATTCTGGAAGAGTCCAAATTGAGGGAAGTTAATGCTTATGACAGAACCCCTGCATTAATGTGAAAGGATCTAGAAGATTTAGAATATTTGATCATAAACACTATAGTCCTTGAGCTTGTGAAGGTCAGCATGACCAATACTGTCAAATGCCTCAGGGATATCTAAGGCCACGTCCTCACTGTTCTTATCTATTTGTGCAGAAAATAAACATGAATTGGTACAAACAATAGACATTTTATGCCTATTAAATTTAATTGTCTTTTTTCTAATGTATCAATATCTCTTTGCAAATGCAGTTGTTATATGTGAATATAATGACTAAAATTAATGCTGTATAGTCAAAGCTTTCGACTTAAATCACCCTATGATGATTAATGAAGAAAATTAAGTGTATTTTAAGAAGTAGACTGTATTACAATTTTTCAGTGTTGTTATTTTTTTAAAACTAAATCAAATGCAATGAAACTGGTGTGACAATAATGTGTAATATTTTTTTTTTATCTTGTATGCCTTCAAGAGTCCAGATTCTCAGACTCTAGTCATTTTTATTTATGGTTAAGTTGGATGTAAATGGTTTCTGTAAGATTATAGAAGTCTAACCAAGGATTATAGAAGCCATTTATATCCTACTTAATCAACCAGCCACAAATAAAAATGACTGGAGTCTAAGAGCTTGCATTATGAAAAGTATATAAGGTTATATATATATATATATACACGCACACACATGACTGATCAAAAAGTATCGGGACTGGTGCTAAAAAATTAAACTACAACATGTATAAATTTGGCATTTAATCTCCTTTAAAGTAGTCCCCTTCCGAAGCCACACATTTTATCCAGCATTGTTCCATTGATGGAAACATTCCTGGGACTCCTTTTTTGTGATAGTGAGCAGTTGTCTCTCTGCATTCTCTTGGATTGCCTTGATGCCTTGAAATCTTGTTCCTTTCAAGTGGGATTTGATTTTTGAAAGTCACAAGAGGCGAGATTTAGGGATTATGAAGGTTGTTGAACCTGGGGAATATTGTGTTGGCCAAAAACTGCTGTGCAAACCATGGTCTCTAATGGAACCACTGTGTTGCAGTGAGACAACCACACTATGTATTTTCCTTCCAAGCACTGCTATAAGCAAGGAAAGTGAGGGAGAATGTTATAACTTAGGGTGTATATGTGACAGAAGACAATGTCAAAAAATAATGATAGCTCTTATAAAAAAAAAACAAAAACAAAAATACAATCAATCACTTTCCCATTGTTGTAATATAGTTTCCCTGTGGCTTTTCTATAAATACTTTCATGATAACTGTTCTGATCAGTTTTCCTCTTTGTTACTCTGACTTTATGAATTTAAGTGCAGTACTAGATTGGCAGCTAGGTCTCATCATTTTACAGTTGAAATGGTTAGCTGTAACTCTAAGTTCTTTGCTAACAGTTTTTCTTGCACTACTCAGTTGTGGACAGTCTTCCAGTCCCATCCAGCCAATTTGATCTTCAAAAATTTAAATACAATGTCAATCATTATCTTTTGTCTTCTCAATTCATATTCATTTATTGTTCCCTCTTCTTAATGAAGTTTTTCTTTCTCATATTTTTTCACAATTAACCTCTTCCATCTTTTATTGTATTGCTTGGAGTGAAATGAATTGAAAAAAAATTTAGACAGAATTCATTAAAAGAAATTTTTTTTTGTAATTCAGACATTGTTTGTTGAATTTAACTTGTTTGTGTACTATGTGGGAAACTTGCTTAGGGCAAAATGATTAAAAACATGCATGCATATATATATATATATATATATATATATATATGTGTGTGTGTGTATATAAGCTCATATGTGGGAAACTTGCTTGGGGCAAAATGATTAAAAATGCATGAATATGCGTGTGTGTTTCAGTGTGTGTATGTGTGTGTATATATGCTCATATGTGTAAAAGTGGATTTGGGTGACACACACACAAAGTAAAAGGAATGGAGTTAAGAAAGGAATCTACTGTATTTATTTCTGTATTATTATTTATTATTATTTCTGTATTATTTCTGTTTTCAAGAAAGTTTAACCATCTTGTGATGTGTTTGTTACAAACATATTTTTGCAAAGATCTTGGTAGATGAATGACAGGCTAAGTAAATCTTTTCTACAATAAAAAAATGGGAGTTAAAAATCTCTAAGACAACAAAATCCATTGAAATTTACAATAAAAAAGCAGCTTTAGATAAAAATAGATGATAAAAAAGCAACATATAGATGAAAGACCAGGTGTCAAAGTATCTATATGCATCAGAAAAATTCACTCCAGCATCTAAAAAGAAAAAAACAAACAAAAAAAACAATAGGTACAAAAAGAATAAAACAATGAATATTAGCATTAAATAACGGTGCATTGGAAAAAGTGCTGCTGCAGGGTTAGAATCCCCAGAACACCTATATCATGATCATGGCTCCCCACAAATTCCCATCCTTTGTGACTGTGAAGTTTTCCACCCTTTGCTAAGACCCCCTCTTGTTCCATCATCCATTCACACAAGCTTGTCAGGTTTGTGGCTTGCGACTTTCCTCTTGCCCTCAATAAATCCTGTGAGGATTAAGTTTTCCAAGTTTTTCTCATTATGTATTCAAAGAATTCCAGTTATCTCTTCCTGATTCTAAGTGTTCTTTCTGTTGTCATTTTCTTTAAAACCTCATTATTGATCACTTGCCCTGTCCATGGGATTTTCAGTATCCTTCTGTAGAAACACATTTTCACTGCCTCTAGTTTTTTTCCTCATCCATTAGGAGTTTGTCCAACATTCGCTGCCATATAAGTGGATGGATACCACATAACAATCCAGCCTTCTTTTCTTTGTTTCTAATGATTTTTTTCCCATTTATCAGCACTTTGCTTAGCTTTTAGAATGTTTCTTTCCAAAGTGTATTCAGATTTTGGTGCCAGATTTTCCTTCCTCTGTTAAAACACTTTTTAGATTTTTAAACCTCTGTATTTGCTTGATAGTGATATATCCAATTTGTAATTCACATCTTAGACTTTTTCTCTTGCTGATGATCATACTTCTTATTTTCTTGCAGTTGATAATTAATCCTTTTTTCTTGCTTTCTTCTACTGCCCTATCTAAGGAGAGGTCATGTGGTTTTCTTTCTGAGTCAGCCATCGACACAGTGTCATGTGTGTATCTTATATTGTTAAGAATACGCCCACCAATAATAAATCCTGGTAGGGGTCTCCAGTTCCTTTAGGATAGTGTTGCTGTAGAGGTTTAATAAATCTGGGGAGAAAACATATCCTTGTCTCATTTCCCTTACTGCATTGTCACAAACTATCTGAAAGGAGAAAAATGTCATATTACAGAGGAAGAGATACTACACTTTGATTCAGTATTTATCTACCACCCTGATATCACACTGTGATGGGATGTGACATGTGGTTGGTTTCATGTGGAGTGCTTGTACTGATACATATGAACCAAGAGCAAAAGTTATTCAGAACCTGTGTTAGAGTAATTTGACACTCTCTCTTTGGTGTAACAAGGAAGGTGGAGCTGCTGGGATGGAATCCATCATTGCCTGTAACACTGTGAATATCCTACACTGTAGTACAAACAGAGAAGAACAGATACTCTAATCCTCAATGGAAGTGCTGAGCCATACATTAAAAATCCTAACATTTTTGATGGGTACTATGCAAGTTTTAATATAAATTGCTTTGACTGGTGTTGTCACAATTTTTAGACAGTAGGATATATATGTTATTTAAATACATGTCAGAACTTACATGATCATGTATATCTTCTGTATACCATGTCTCTTCAGGATGTGTGTGATCATGGCTCTCCACAATTTCTTGTATTTTGTAGCTCTTAGTAAAGTTTATCTTTTTACTATATCCCTTTTCTACCAACCATTTAAACAAACTTATTAGGTATGTTATGTGCTGCTTTTCTTTGTCCCTCTTACCTTCAATATTTCTTGTGAGTGTCAAATTTTCCAAGCCCTTTTTCTTCATTATGTGCTCTAGAAATTTCATCTATCTTTTTCTGATCCTACATATAAGTGCCCATTTCGTTCCCATTTTTTGTAAAACTTTGTCGTTGCTTACATGTTCAGTCTATGGTTTCTCAGCATCTTTCTCTAAAACCACATTTCTGTTGCTTCAAGTCTCTTCTTCATCTATGTGGAGATTGTCTAGCATTCAATGCCATATAGAAGGACTGATTTTATGTAACAGTTCACTACTTTTTTCTTTGTTTCTAATGAATTTTTCCCCTTTCTTAAGTTTCATTTTTGTACTTGTTTAATTTTACTATCCCCAATTTGTAATTTATATCTTGAGCTGACCCTTTTGCTAACAACTATACATTCTATCTTCTTACAATTGAGGTTTAGTTCTTTCTTTTTGCTTTCCCTTACTACCTTCTGTAGGAATTCCTGTAGTTTCCTTTCTATTTCTGTTTAAGAAATTTAAGCTGCTTGAGCATGTATCATCTGCTTTTCTGACATAATACAGATGCTGTGTTGGGTTCTTACTTAAACTTTTGAATTTCAAAAATATTTTTGGTATATTTCGATTTGTGGGGAAATAGCTGCATTTGTTCTTCATTCGGAACCAATCAAAAAGTTTCCATCCATATTCCAAGAAGTGAATTTGGAGCCTATCTTGGTGAATAAATAGAGGGCCAGGATTGAGGAGTCAACTAACAGCTACTACATGAACCCAGGTCAACCCAGTCCAGAAAAAAAAAAAAAAACACAGAAGAAATTTGATGACCACCAGATGAGAATTGAAAGGAACATCAAAGTCGCTCCAACAAGAAAATTCTTCGGCTGGGGTGATTGTTCTGTTCTTCACTGTTACTACATATTTTGCTTCGAAAATTGTACCTATTCTTTGAAAACTATTCAGAGAAGTATTTTCTCCTTTTTTCATTTATTTTTATGTTGTTTGCCTTTTCTGAGGACTTTATGCAGTATTGTAATATTTATTGTAAAAGAGGCATATTTGATTTGCATTGATTATTTTTACATATATGTTATTGGTCATCATTTGGCACACAAAGCACTTGTGTAATTCTTTCATTTTTGTATGTTAATAAATTTATTGTCAGTTTTTTAAAATTTGGTTCATGTCGTCTATCTTTGTTGTGTGCTCTTATAATGTAAATGTTACCTCAAACTACTTTTCTTCATAGGGTGTTTTACCAAATAAAAAATCATTTATCTGCTATCAACACGGTGTTATCTGCATTGTTAAGATTGTTAACCAATAAAGATTCCTGGCAGGACTTCTGATTCTCTCAGGATTCCTTCACTGTAAAGGTTGAATAAATCCGGTGAGAAGACACATCCTTGTCTTACACCCCTTTCTATTTTTGTGTATTTATTTTCTATCTGCATGCAGGTGGATTGTTCCTGCCATAAGTTCTGGGTTATTCTAATATCCTTCCCAAATAAATCAAGCTTACCTAGCTGCACATCCTCATGTACATTACAATTATTTAAAATATATGTACAGGGTTTCTTTGTGTGTCACTGTCATATAGTTTTCTTTCCTGATATAAATCAATATACACATAATTCTTTGTATGATTATATCTATTAAGGATGTGTATTATGTAACTTGGGTATGCTCTTCATTGTGCACACACACACACATATATATATATATATATATATATATATATATATATATGAGAGAAAATAGTGTGTGTATGTGTGTAGGTTTGTACTATATGCCTACAGGGACCTTGACATAGGAAGTGCTTACCTTCAGGGTGGTAAATGATGATGGGTGTGGGAAGGTAAAAAGAATGGCATTGATTTTTATAATTGCAGATTATGTGTAGCGTTTTGATAAATCCTTGCTAACTGATAGCAGACCCAACAGACATATTTATCAGCTATATATATATATATATATATATATATATGTATATATGTGTGTGTGTGTGTGCATGTATTTGGGCAGCAATCCCTCTTTTAAACAGGTTTCATTAAAGATAACTGACAAGTTACTGCGATTGAGCTCTTTTTTTTCTTGTGTTCATATAAGTGTATAAAAATTGTCCAAATGCTCTGTATATCTGAGCACTTTTGGCTATTAGCCATTATCAAGGATTTTTTTTTTTATTTCTAATTGAATGTGCAGATTTTTTTTAATATGTTTCTAGAGTGATGGGATTGTTTTATTATTTTCCAAACACGGTCACCACATTCAACACATTGTGAGCATGTTCATAGTTGATGTTATTGAGTGTTAGGTTTATATATATATATATATATATATATATATATATATATATATATATATGTTGTTTTTAGGCAGTAATCCTTCTTTCATGCAAACTTCATTAAATATGACAGACAAGGTGCTTTGTTTAAGTTTTTATATAAAAATAATAAAATCATATGAGAAATTATATAAAAAACTTAATCAAAGCACCTTATCTGTCATATTTAATGAAGCTTATATATATATATATATATATATATATATATATATATATATATATATACAGAAATACAACAAGTTACCTGTTTCTTTTATATGTGTTTGTGTGTTTGTATTCAGAATATATGGGCAAAGGCTTATACATAAATAATTGGCCTAACCCTACCCAATAAAATACTTTATGCCATGAATGTGTTACACACTACATGCAAAATTAGAGAAGACACTGTAAATAGAGCCATATACTATATAATGTAGGTTTAAATTACAAGATACTTTTGTGTAAGAAAAAGAGACATACAAATCTGGGGAACAGCTTAATGCTTACAACAGTAAAAAGCAAAAGGCTTTAATTAATGTGATTAATGAGCTTGTGTAAATGGTTGTCAGAACAAGGATTTGGAGAGATAGCAAAAAGACAGTTTGCTAAGGGCTACAAAGGACTGGAAGTTGTGGAGAGCCATGATCGCCAACGCCCTGAAGGGACACGGCACACAAAAGAAAAAATAAATACTCTTTTAGGGAAGTTAAATTATAAAAAAAAAGATCCTTTTATTTTTCATCCACCCATCTTTTTTTTTTCCATTTCTTCTTAAGAAAATCATGGTCTTACTTCATCTCATATTAAAACATGATAATACACTACACAATCTCTTGTACATTTAATAAATTTTAAATGTTTAACTAGAGAGAGAGAGAGAGATGTTATTTCTACTCCCCCGCATTGATGTCTTTCTCTCTAGAGTCACAAAAAGATACAACCAAAGTGAACCCTACACCATACACGTGTATATTAAAAGAGGGGGGGGACGAGAGAGAATGAGATGGAGAGAAGTGTGTGTGTGTGAGGCGGGGATGCTCTTGGTGAGACCACGGCTACTGCAACTACACCACTAGCAGCAGCAGGTGAAGAAAGAAAAACTGAGGAAGAAGAAAAAAAGGTGGTCGACCGCTCGGAAGGGTGATAGATGCTTCGTGTTGTACAGATAAAGTGAGTATTCGTTTTTTACCAAACAAACACGCTCGCACGATAAGTGTGTGCCACTTGTCCAGTCCGCGGTAAAAAGAAAGAAAAAGGATGGGGAATATATTCACAGATGATAGAAGAAGACCATAAATGATGAATGAAAAATACAACTAAATAAGTTAAAATAATTGGTAAATTAACAGGAAAAAAGTATTAATTAGAATTATTCATTTTTTTTTTTTTTTTGTAAAAAGTCCTTAACAATAAAATATATAATCAAAATAAAAAAAAAAACGGGAAAAAAAAACGTAGAAATTAGAAAATAATCCAATAAAAAGTACAAAAAATAACACGGAGGATAACAAAGAGAAAGAAAGAGAGAAGACAAAAAAGCGTTAGTGAAAAATAAAAGCAACCAGTCAAGTGGTTGTGCGTGCCGTGGCGCTGTTCACGATTACGAGGCCGATTGGAAGAACGAACCAGGCAGCATCAGCAGCAGTCGATGCTTTTCCGCACTCTTTTCTCCTTCCTCCCACTCTGTAAATTACTTTAAGAAAGAAATAGAGCGCTTTCAATGAGATAAGTCTAGGAGAGGAGGGTGAGAGAGATTAAAAAAAAAAAAAAAAAAAAAAAAAAAAGAAGGGAACTAAAACAAAAAGAAAAGAAAACACAAAAACACGCACTGACACATACACACAAATTAACAATCTTGAAGAGGCGAGCCAGTCGTGGATTATTCTCAATGCGAAGTACCACGTGTTACTGGTGATGGAGATGTACCACCAGAGTGGCTTCAGCATGCCACCAACACCCCTTTCGAACCACTACGGTATGTACCTCACTCACAAGCCTTTTTTACAGGGTGGGCTAAGTTACAAAAATAAAATGAAGATAAGGAAAAAAGATGGGGAAAAAAAGGTCCAGAGGAGGAGAAAAAAAAAAAAAAAAATTACAGAGAAATCTTTTTGGTAAGTAGGTAGGTCAGTCTCCACCCCCTCAGGTTAACAATAAATGCGTGTGGGATGGACCTCTTCTTACGATTTAGAGAATTATTACTAGTGATCGGCTGGAGAGAAGTGTTACTTGCTTTCTGAGAAAGGGTATATACAGGGTGGAGCGACCATAAAAACCAAATCTAGAACGGTCACAGGTTAGAGATTTAAACACCTTCCTTATCTATTCATAAAGGAAAAAGAAAAAAGAAAAAAACAACAAAAAAACGCGTGCATGTAATTGTAAAAAAAATGTACCATCTTCATTAGTGAAATTACATTTACGCTTATTGACGTCGTATATACGCTAACACATCTCTAGAAAGGCGCAATGAGTTCACACACAAAAACACGCACACAGTTTTTAAGCATTATATTATATATATATATATATATATATATATATATATACACACAAATGAACACATGTACACTGATATAGTTATTACTTTGATTAAAAATCGTTTATACCTTGAAATTGAAATTGTCTTGAATTAAGGAAACAAATAAATAAATTTGAAGATGAACATTTTAATGACAAACTTTAGATTTTAAATTAGCATTTATTCAGTTTACTCACATATCGAAGTACAAAGTGTCAAAAATCAATCAATAATATTTACAAAAATATTACACAGCAAGATAATATTTACACTTGTGTTTCTTCATGAAGGTGTCATTATACACTGACGACGTCATCATTTGTCTTGACATATGTAAATGATATTATGATACAAAAAAATCATTGTATATTTGTATCCAAATGTTCTTAGAATTTTATTTTAGTGATACTTTCAATAGAGGTAAAAAAAAAAATCTCTTAAAAATATAAGCCAATTTGTGTGAATGAAAAAAAGAAGAAAAAAAACATAATAAAAGTATTTAGACAACCCTTTTTTATTTATGTTTATATTATAGAAGGTCTATTTATTTATTAAGACAATTTTTCTATGTATTGATTACTAACCTGCATATGTACAAAGTATAATTTCTTTTTAGCTTTTTCAGTAAGGCTTTTCAAGTCAAATAAATTTGTCTATTTACATGCCTATTGGTAATGTCTTCAGTAAACATCTGTATGTAAACTTAAAATATGTAATCAATTCTATTTTATTATTAGATAGAGTGAAGCTGAATCATGGCTTGTGGCAAGGGCTATAAAGTGTTTAAAAGTTGTGCCTTATTATCATTATTATTTAGATAGCAAAATCTCTTTCTAAACATTACCTGTGAGTATATGCTTCTGTTTAGTTTACTCAACCCAACTGATAAAAACAGCTTCTTTCTTTCTTTCTTTCTATAATTTAAGACTTGTATACATGTGGTTTCATTATTTTGTAGACAGGAATGATACAAATCCTTTTCTATAGAATAACATGGAATCAGGATATCAATAGGTAATGAATTTAAAGCAATATATTTTATAGAAAATAGGATGATTCAACACTTTTAGACTCAAATATATGAATGAAAGAAAAAGGAAAAAACAAAACAAAAAACATTTGCATGTGATGATGGAGATTTTCCTTTGTGTGATAGATATACCCCAAATTTGTTATGTATGTTATATTATAAATCATCTTAATTCAAGTAGAAATTCATTGAAATAAACATAATAAAGTTATTAACATTGCTACCTCCCATCCTGTCGTACACACACTAATTTCATAACATTAAATAAAATATATAATAAATCCTAAAAACAACATACATAATTGTGAACTAACTCCCTTGACACATAGAAATGGGCACAAATATTGTCTATTTGTTAAGGACATCATTCCTAAAACCAGCCATGTTGGTATGTGGTTGGCTAGGGTTCCAAACTTGGAGGTGGCCATCAAGGTTTTAATTTTTTTTTACATCTTATTTATATAATACTTGCTAAAGTCATGTATCAGTTGAACCTATTGTTATTTACTTGGTGTAGGTTAGTTTTGGCACAGGTCCTCAAGTATGGGCACTTAGTGAGGATCAAACTGGATATGCCTAAATGATGTTTAATTGTAAACAATAACTACATATTATTAACTACTGTATGTATATATATATATATATATATATATATATATATATATATATATATATGTCTGTGTGTGTATGTGTGTGGGGGAGAGAGAGAGGGGGGGGGCTAGTGAAAAATTCTTGGTCCAACCCACATCTCAAAATCTGATCAAACATAAGAATTTTTCTTCGCTGTTGCTACTTGGGCTGCAAACTTTTCAACAAACCCTCATATATGAATATATACACATAATTTCTTCTTTGAAATGTGAGTATATATGCATATATATATATGTGTGTGTGTGCATATATTTATATTTAAACATACTTAGAGTTAGTTAATACCAACTTTTCAAAATATACAATAAAAAGTGGTCAATACAAGAATATAGGTTATATAAAATATATTACCTCCGCAACTTAAGTTTCACTCCGTAAAAAGGAATCGCCAGGTTAAGATATATATATATATTTTTATTTATATCAGATATATCCATGCCTGATGATCATGGTTTAGAGGGTGAAACTAAATTTTCTGAGGTAACATATATATAAACATTTTTAGCAAAATATAGGTGCTGGAAAAAAAAAAAGAAAAGAAAAAAGTTTGAAAACTGTGTGCTCATATAACTTAGTTGACCTCTGAGATTTGATATATTCTGCTTTCAAAAAATGATAAATTCATTGAAAAAAAAATGAATTTTAAAATGTTACCAACAGGGATTTTGAGAGATGGCATAATGAGAAATGCATTCATTTGTATTAAACAAGAGAGAGAAGTACTAATTCCTTGTTGAAAGAACACATGTTTCTAATGTAAATATTCATGCATACATTCACATCTCAAGTTGTTCTAAGTGGAACGTTTAATAATTCACAGTGGTTTTTGTGCTTTATATTTTAAATGTCTGGAACTTTGATATGAAATGTCTCATTATTCAATTAATTATTTTGAGACTGTATTTGTTGTACATTTGGTGTTTTTAATATTTTAGCCAAAGTGTTTTGCAGTTTTCTTCCTGAGTATCCAGTAATCTTTTGGTATTATATATATATATATATATATATATATATATATATATATATATATTTTAAGAGAGGGACTTGCAGTTCTTCTCCCCTCTACAAAAATCTGATCTTTTAGTTGGACCAGGAACTTCTTTGTCACCTCTTTGTGTGTGTACAGATATATAAATAAATATCTATTTATATTTACATGCTCTATCTCTGATATTGAGCACTTTTATCCATAAATATAGCATACCTTAAAACTATATTTTTATCATATATTTATTATAATTTTTACATACGGACAAAACAACTTACTACAAGAAAGTTGTTGCTCTACCCTTGGTATTGAGCCCTCTATTGAATTAATGCTGTGAACGTTAGTATTTATATTATTTTCATTCTCATTACATCCAGTTTTTATCATATATATATATATATATATACACACACACACACACACTTAGAGTTGAAGAAGGTTAGAGAACACACTGAAAAATTGTACTAAAAGCAACAAAGATGAAGATACATTTAACTTTAGACACTAGTAAACGTAAACTTTGCTCTTGCTTCATATACATATAAAAAACAACAACAAAAAAACAGTAAAAGCCAAAACAATTCCATTTGTAAAAAGTCCAGGAGAAAGAAAGAGAGACAAATAGATGAAAAGGGACACTTCAGTAGATATGATTGATGATTCTCAGTAATTTAGTTGATTCACTAAGAATGAAGAAATCAAAACAGGTGAAGAGCATTTCATGTTATGCCACAGTATTTAATATTAAAAAAGATTTCATATAAAGACGGCTTCTACTCAGCAGAGAAAAGTATCAGGCAGATTGCATTGGCAATAGATTTACATAAAAAGCATTAATTTTCTATTCTTTTTTATTACGTTTTGCACATACCTGTCATAAGAGGAAGTTTTATAATAACTATTACGTACTAAAGATATAAAGTGTTTCTGTGTTGACAAATGAACTTTCCAGAGTGAAAGATGCATATAAATAATGTAAATATATTGACATACAAATACACACACAGAAATATATACATACATATACACACACACATTATATATACATATACATACATAAATATATAAACATCATGTTAGGCAGCAATCTTTTATTTAAACCTATTTTATTATATAGGTCTGTTAAGCCTTTTGATGAGTTCCTCTTGAATATCAGATGTTTATATTTATTTAACACAGGAAGAAACATATTTAAATGTTAAACAAATATTCCCTGTCCATTCTGCCTAGTAGAACACACACACATATATGTATGTATGTATATATATATATATATATATATATGTTTTGAACAATAAAAAAATTAAAATTTTCAGACAAACTGGGTTGTATATTAACATTTTTTGTTTTATTATTTCAATTATGTTCCTTGACTAGTTTCGGCCAGCATGGCCATCATCAGGAGAAAAAAATTCATGATTGTTAGTAGCAGTGAACTACAGGAAATATATATATATATATATATATATATATATATATTGACAGTAGATTCTCTAGTTTGTATATTTCATTAAAGACTGTAGGGCTGTACAGTATTTTTTTTTTAATTAATTAACTATTCTTGTTTTCTTACAAGTATTTTTTTTATTTTTTGGTTTGAGATTCTAAATTTATTTCCTGATATTGTTTCTTCAAGAATTTTTGACAATTTTACTTATCTTCAGAAAGTAAGGTTATTTTTAATCAAGGTAACACCTTGCTTTCCCTGGCATCTTATTCTGAGAGTTTGAATCATGTTATATATTTCATCTTATGTTTGAACCTTTTAACATGCCACATGTTGTAATGTCATATTTTGTGTTAAAATTTATTTGATCATTAGTTATTCAAACAGTTTCACAAGGTTGCTAATTCTTGGTATTTATGTTCATTTTCTTAAAAAAAAATATTTAAAATACTGGTTCCTCTGGTGACTGAATATTTTGTTTATTGTAGTTTTTTTTTAACGTATTTATTGCTTTTAATATTTGTAATCATTTTTGGTAGTTAATGTCATATAGTATTTTTTTTTTTTTGCAAATATGTTTTGGAATGTTAATCTGTAGATCAAAGTAATGAGAAACAATGTCAAGAAATTATATATATATATATATATATATATATATATATATATATATATATATATATAATCATTAACCAAAAATCAAAATAACTGTAAGTACTCAAGAAAAATGAATTGAAATAGAAATGGTCTTTAATAAATATTGATACATTAGATAAAATGTGATGACAAAGGTATTCTTTGTATATTTTTTATGTTATTATTTAGTTACAAAATTTTGGGCTACTGCAGCCTTCATCAGTGTTTGATATTAAATTGTGTTTTATATATATTATTTCTACTTGATGATTGTTATTACATGAGACTTTAGGCTCTGTCAACTTTGGCAGTGAGCCCTCAGTTTATTTTATATTTTATGCTTTAGATTTTATTTTTATTATTTGTGTGTGTGTGTGTGTGTGTGTGTGTATATAGGCTGCAAGAATTAATTTACATCTTTTGTTGAATTCATCTGACAAGGTTTACTTGTTTTACATTTTATTAAATTTTTCTAATTTTTGAAGAATTTATTTTAAAATTAGAAAATGTCAGTAAAACATGAAACAGATAGACCTTTCTGGATGAATTTAAAAAAAATGTGTGTGTGTGTGTGTGTGTGTGTGAGAGAGTCAGTGAGTGAGATAAAGAATTGAAAAGATTTAGGGGCTAACTTAAGTCTTATAATCTGAATAAATAGCAGTTTTTTTTTGTTTTTTTTATAAAGGAGCTCTGATCTGGCCAAACTTTTCAGCATACCCACATGTGTGCATGTGTGTGTGTGCATGATATGCAAAAAGCCAATAAAATGTTCACTCTGACCTAATTTCCAAAATTTTTGTGTGGTAGAGTATTTTTTTTTTTTTTTGGTATTTTTTAAACCTGTAACCCATGAGGGCTATAGGGGCACCACATGTACTACAGCTACAGTTGCAGTGGTATTTCCTGAGCAAGATAGCAAGACAGTGCCAAACTTTCTCCAAGTTGGTTTTGAATTCAGAGTTTTTCCTTCTCTGAAACTAGTCACCAATCAAGGTTATGGGACCCAATCTATTCTGCTATTTATCCATCGGAGGGAGAGAAAGGATGGATTCATACTTTTCCCAAGGGTATTAGCACATGAGTGAATGTAATGAACATGACTGGAGATACCAGCTCCATGCCAAACTGGTTTTAAATCACTTATCTGATACTGGTTGCTAACTAAGGCTAGACAACCATGTCTACCCTGTTATTTAACCTATAGCTGTGAAGTGGGGGAGGAGAAGAAATAGATTTATACCTTTTTTATGTTAGAAATTGACACTTTTCTCATTATTTTAAAAAGTACAAGGCTACAGGACCCAGTCTGTCCTGCTATTTACCCATAGCTGGGGGAAGAACAGATGGATTCATACCTTTCTGTAAGTGAATGTAATGAACTTGACTGGAATTTGAAGTCAGCTTTCCAATTCCTCAATCTGACCTGCTAACCATGACTTCACTGTGCCACCGATTATCTTATAGGTGTCTGTTAATCTATATACAAGTGGAATTATAGTTGTTACAGCAAATACATTTTCTAATTGTATAGATGTAACCAAAGTGCCTTTCCTTTTTGGTTGGTTATGGGGTAACCAACCAAAAGCTCTTTCTTGATTAGTCATTTGATCTTATTTTGGGAAGTTAGTCATTGTGTGTGTGTGTGTGTGTATGTATATATATATATATATATATATATATAATTATTAATATATTTTTATTATAATAGATTACAATAAAAACACCTTACATCGCTACACAAAAACTTTCATGTTTTGGAACTATAATTGTTCCTCTTTGGGTGGTGGTAGATATATAAAGATATAAAGAAAGATTTTAAATAATTAATAATAAATATTAATAATTAAATAATTCATTAAATATTAATTAATAAAAAATATAATTATATTTCATTCAGGCAGCTTCCCAAGAATTGCTGTTTTGTAGAATAACCTCCTTTCTTGATCATTTCAATCCTAACCTCTTCACATCTAAGGTTGGCCGTTGCATATTTTACATATCCTCATAATCTGCACTCCTTGCCTCCTCTTGTGACATCCCTAAAACAAACTCATTCAGCAATGAGAGTGCAGCAGCAATGATGAAAGCTTATAAAACAAGGAACAATTTAAAACAGGATCCTTTTGCTCTATCAACAATTACTAATCTGATAGAAAATTTTGAAACCACAAAGACACTGCACGATATTCCTTCAAGTGGGTGACATTCCTTAGAAGCTGAGTGTACACCTCAAGTTAGGAATAGTCTGTCAATAATTTGATCAAACGTGCAACCTTGGTTATACAACAAAATGGAGAGAACAATTGAAAATTTGTTGTAATTTCATAAACCCCATTTTGTACCAATTTGTTTCAAAATATATATTATTGTTTTCACAATTGCTTACTTTGTATTATAATGGTTTTAAAACTTGTGTTCATTTATTCTCACCCTTTATATATATATATATATATATATATATATACAAATTTTAGACACTAGTAACATGTAACCCAGTACAACCTGCCAAATGGATGAGTCGTTGGTGTCTAAATCAGCTCCCCCACTAGCTTTTCTGCTGGTAAGGAGTGTGGCATGTATCCCCACAGGATGAAAAACAAGATCTGTCAAAAGTCTCTCTCTCTCTCATATAATTATATATATATATATATATATATATAAAGGCTAGGATGGGGTCTCAAGCCTTGAATGGTAACCTTCCTAGCAATCATGTCTCGATAGAAACACTCAGTGTACTTGAACTACAGTTAGTATCTGAGTTGGGTGTCAGGAAGAGCATCCGATCTCAAATCATTATGACAAATCTTCTGTCAGGCAGGACCCATCTTGCTTTGTGCAAGATTAATCCTGGTCCTGCTGCAACCAAAAAAAACATGGCTTTGTATGCATATGTATAGTATAAATTTTACATCAGCCACTGTTTTACAACTGCCAGCATATACAGGATTAATACAAATATAAAATTTGTCACTTAGCTGATTGATGTTGTATTCAGCAACATGACTTCAGATTTTCATAGAAAAACATTTTCTGTAATCATTTGGTCCACCTGTCAGCAATTGACTATATATATATATATATATATATATCCCCTGACGAGTGAACAGGTGCATTGCTGTAGTGAAGCAGACGATTTTTCCTGCCACAAAAGCATGTGGTAAAAAATGCAATGGTTGCATAAAGATAAGATTACAATTATATACTCACAAGATATCATGTTAGATGATAACCCAACCTGCTTATCCCTCTTTCACCCATAGCTCATATACACCCAGCCCTGTTACTTTTCTGACAGACCTTGTATAACACGAGGAAATTTCACTGGAGATATACACATATTTTTGTCTGAATTTCTATGATGATGAGTTATTATTTACAGTCAGACTAATGTCCTCATTGTTGTTGTTAGGATCATGTTTCGACCATTACACCCTCCGGCCTTTTTCAGGTGTCTATTGATCTGGGTAAACTCTCACTATCCATGCCTAGCAATATCTCATATTGGTCCATTGTTTTAGTTATGATATACTCAGATTCAGTGGAAGCAGGCTTATCTGTAATTATTAATAATTGTGAGTTCAATTTTGGGGCTGAGTAGTGAAGATATACTCAGGCTCAGTAGAAAAAAAAAGACAAGCAATAGCTAGTCTTAACCAAGATGAGATATCCCAAGACATAAAGACAGGATACAATATATCATTGAAAATTGAATAAAGGGTTCTGTCTGAAATTGTTGATCTGGGTAACCAAACCCTTTATTCAATCTACAGCAATGAAAGAAGGCTAAAGAGTGCAAAAGCTGAAATGTTGTAACTAACAAGAATGAGGCCATTAGTCTAACTGTAAAATGATTTGTTTTTTATGACCTATCAAGCTTTTGCAAGTTATTTAAAACTAGAAAATATTTCCAGATTTTAAAAATATTTCGGTGGGATAATAATGATTCACTGATACAAAACCTACTAATTAACCCATAGAAGGGGAGAAGAGGTAGATTCATACCTTTCCTAAGGGTATTTTGTGCATAAGTGAATATAACGAACATGATTGGAATTAGAAATCGGAGAGGCATGTTACAATTCCAAGTTGTTATCCATTACACCAGCTGCACATCCAAGCTTGAAACACCTGGTATTCCCAAGCAGTCATCCATCTAGGTACTGACCAAGCTCAATGTTGCTTAACTTTGATGATAGTATGAAAACTGGTGTTTCAACATATGGCTGAATGCACTGACTGTAAATAATGTAAGTCATAAATATGCCTATTAGTAAATAACAACATTAAACAGTATCCATATAGTTTGAATTTTCAGGAATTTTGTAGATAATAGAAGTATACAATACTTATCTGGTCTTTTACATATATCTGTTTGCAATAGAGTATCAGTTTTTTTCCTCTCATTTAATTAAGCTCTGAGTGTACGATATCCCAATGAATAATAATTCTAAGTCGTATAAAAATCAGTTTTCCGTCTCCTTTCAGATTTCTCCTTTTTTTCCCCTGCTTTTATCCATTTTTCTGCTTCCAGCTATTAGACACATGTATATAATGCAGTCATGGAGAGGGAGAAAAAGCGTTAACATCTCACCATTTTTTTAAAGTATATGTGTGTTTATATATATATATATATATATCAGAAGTATATATCAATACGCAGGTATTTATGAATCTGTTCTGGTGTCTCGGCTTCAGTCACTTTCCTACAGCTGTGAGGTGGCCTCCATGTGCTTTTTCTATAAATACTTTTAATGGTAATTCTTCTGATGAGTTCTTTGCTATGGTGTCTAGACTTTATGAGTTTAAGCACAGTACTAGATTGGCAGCAAGGTCTCATCAATTTACAGTTGAATTGGTTAGACGTAACCATAAATTCTATGCTAACAGTTTCTTTTCTGTATCTGTCTATATTTCTGAGATGAGGTATTATGTACATTATTTACATTATTCGGGCTATTGTCCTCATCTTTGTCGCCATATTTATTACAACGTTTCGGCCGTTGTACGCTCCAGCCTTCTTCAGGTGGTTGGAATGTCGAACTGAACCCTTTATTTCACTCACTGTTTCTTTTCTCTCACTTCTCAACTGTGGAACTCTCTTCTAGCTCCATGCTTTCCAGCCAACTTTGATCTTCAAAAGTTTAAATGCAATATCAATCATTATCTACCATCTTGATTGCTCTTCTATTGCTCTCTCTCTCCTTAATGTTTCTCTATTTTCTTAATCTTCCACACTCAGTAACCCCTTGTGTCTTAGTGACTTTACTACTGCTTCAGATGATATGATTAAAAAAAAAAAAATAAACCCACTTCTTACACAAAAACCAAAAACAATAATCACACTTGTCAGCAATGATCATACTGGTTTAAGAAGTCGACAGTCATCATATATAAGTCTCTCATCCTTTTTTAATGTGTGAGGGTCCAGTAGTCAACTGTCCTGATTACTCTTTAGTTTTTGCTTCTTAGCAATGTTTCTAACTCAGTGGCTTTACTGCCTTGCTTGGGGTGAAATGATTAAAAAAAAAAAAAAAGAAGAAAAGACATAAAAATGTTTCATAGATACAGGTGTAGATATAAAGATGTGAGTCTAGGAAAGAAGAAAAATTAAGGAAAACAAGAAGTAAAAAAATATGGTCTTGAATCTTGCACTAAAATGGCATTGTATGTGGTTGGTTTGGACTAAGTTCCTCATCTTTGATGATTTTTTTCAAAACAATATTTCACTGTGTGTCTTCAGGTGCGTTTTGTACTTTGGAATATTTTCAAAAGTTCTTCCCTGTCAGTAGGGTCAAGAATACACCAATTCCATTGACTGCAGAGAAAAACCCCTTCTCTAAAGTGGGGGGTACTTATCAAGTAAATGATTACAGACTAAAAAAAAACAGTAAATGCTTATAAACTCAAATAAAAAAAAGATTATTTAATAATCAAATAATAAAAAAATTGATTTTAATATTGAATAACCCACAAGGGTTGACATATTTAAAAAAACAAACCAACTGAATCATAATCTGTGGGAATATGTACACTCTTTCATATATATATATATATATATATATATATAGCACATTTGGTATCTGCAACTGTGTGCTCCTGGTAATGTCTTTAACCTCTTGAACTTTACACACAATTACATTTCTAGGGCCATGCCTATGGAATCTCGTGTTCATTGCATGTTCCTTTCTGATTAATGTTTTCATAACAAACATTTGAAGAAAGCCAGAGGGTACATGGCCGAAACGTGAAAAACAAAACAAAACAAAACAAAACCAAAAAAAAAAAAAAAAAAATGAGGAGGAGGAAATTAGTCTGAACTAACTGCAAACAATGGTTTAAAAAAAAAAAAAAGACCATGTCAAACAAAAATTCCAGAGTAGAAATAATCTAAAATGTCTTCTTCTATTTACATTAATGTTACTGAACTATCTTCTTATATTTCAGGCAAACAGGAAAAAGTCAAGAGAACATAAATACAGACACCCACCTTTTTATTTTCTCTTCTAATATATGCATAAAGAATTCCTATCTAGAAAAAGATACAGTCTTGGTATTTAAAATAAACTTAAATCAAAATTTTTCTATTTTATTAAATCAAGTCAACCTTCCTCATGTAAACAGAAAGAATGGTTGTAAGGACTGAATCCAATTTGTTATAAAAATATACCCATACCAATATATTATTGATATGTGTGTATTTTCTTTTTCATGCTTCTTTTTTAATCGGTTGTGCACAAAAAAATATTACTTTCCTCAACTGAATTCTGATGAGGGAGGAGCAATAACCGGTTGGCCATTCTGGTGTTTTCTTTTATTATTATTTTATAATTTCATATTGCCAACTATCATAGTTGTTTTCCCCATTTTGTTGCTTTTAATTATGGTCATTTTTATTACTTTAATTAAATTAAAATTATGGGACAAAGCATGAAGGGAGGGGGAACCTTCCATTTAAACAATTTTTTTCTGTTTCTAAACAAGTTATTTACTTATTTTATTAAGTATTTTATAGAAATACTTAAGAAAAAACCCCAAAACAAATATTTTATAGAAAATACATCCACTTGCACTCCATTAGCCCTATTAAACTCCCTTAAGGAAAATAGGCCCACAGTCTCATCATGCTACATGTTACTGCCGTGGTTTCTGTAGAAAGTTGGTTTTTATGGAAAGGAGTTACTAGCCTCATGTCTAATTAGTTTTGAATTCAGAGTTATCTTTCTTCTAGACTGGTTACCAATTAGGGCTAGAGAGCCCAGTCTGCTCTGCTATTTAATCTATAGCTGTGGGGAGACATGCTATGCAATGTACACATCCCAAAAAATACATCAAAAGAGAGAAAGGAAAAAGAATTTTCAAATTCTAGCCTGATCAAGTCTCCAACATGATCACCAAGTTATTTCTTTCGGTGATTTCTTTCTGAAATAGATGGACAATCATCCGAGATTCATTAATCTTCTCTTTCCAAGATTCAAAAGAAAACAATCTAAAGAATAAAATAGACAGTAGAATGCAAACAATCTAACCCAATAGATTAAATAAAGGGTTCAGTTCAAGATTCCCAGAAGGTTACCAGGGATTGACAGACACCTGAAGAAGCCCAGAGGGCATAATGTTGTGATAATAACAACAAAGATGAGGATATTAGTCTAAATGCAAAATATCTTTTCACTTTTTTAATGTTCACCCAATAAAAGGTCTAAGAGCCATTCAAAAAAAGAGGGTTACTGAATGAGGTTGTTGCATGGGCATAGAAGGTAAGAAGTGCAGTTTATGAGGATATGTATGATAGAAAATGGTTAACCCTAGATTTGAAGGTGTTAAAATTGTAGTAGTTGGGAAAGCATCATCTTGGGAGTCTGTTCCACAAAGTTGTGCAGAAATTCAGACAGAAAATATTTCCATTTAAAAATTTAGTTGCTGCTTAAGGTCATTGTTTCAAAGAAGAAAACTGAATACTTATATAGATACATCATTAAATCTGTAGCCTATTAGGCTACAGATTTAATGATGTATCTATATAAAAAAAAATTTATGAAAAAATAAAAAAGCATTTATTTTACACAACAAATATTTGTTTTTCAAAATAATCTCCTTGTCAATACACTGAATTCAGTGGTGAATATTAATCCCACTGATCAAATATTATGCAGTGAAAATTTCAGATCAAAATTCAGACAATGAAAATATGTTAGGGGACAGATTTATTGATCATCTCTCATACACAGGTACACCATTAAGTATGTAGCCCAATGATGAAAACAAACATTTTTTTTTACCCAGTAAAAGGTCCAAGGGCCGCTCAAGGTAGAGGGTTACTGTGTGGAGTTGCGTAGGATTAACATAAGGAAGGACAATTCTTAAGAGTATAGAACTGAAGTAGACTTTAGAAGGAATAGGAAATGTGATAAACCTCTATTTCTGTTCAAAAGATCAGGGAGGAGTGTGAACCTATCTACTCCTGTTGGTGGAGAAGAGAAAAAAAAACAAAACAAAAAGTAAAATAAATAATTAGTGAATAATTAGAGTTCAGGTGAAGATGTTAGATATACAGAGCCGAAGCAAACTTTAGAAGGAACTGGAAACCAACTGGAAACAAGGGATAAACCTCAACCTCTGTTCAAAAGACCAAGGAAGAGTGTGAACTAGACGATATGTGAACCTAGACTATAACATATGTAGTTGCATCAATGTAAACATCACTTTAGTCTGATGAAGTCCTAATGGACAAAATGTGTCTCACAAAAACTTTTTACTTTAAGGCTCCACTACACAGTGCTGGGAAAGGTGTATGGCAGTCCTCTGTTATATTTATTATCACCCCTGTTACTTGGGAAAACACAGCTCAACACTGCTTTCAGTGGCAATAGTCAATCTGTAACAGGCTATTGATATATGTAACTACTTTGGATTATCAGAGAGAGGCCAAGTGGACAAGGAGAAAGTACACAGTGTGAGAGCATGACCACTTCATCAACTCCACTGGGACAGCCCAGTACATGCAACATCTGTGGCCATGTTTGCTTCTCATACACTGGACTTTGCAGTCATAGGAGATGCTGCATGGAGAGTATGACTATTGAGCACTGGCCTTTGGAAACTGAGATGCTGACATTGATAGCTTTACATAAATTATATGAACTATATATTAAGAGGAATTTATTTTACCTATTGATGTAGAAATTCTAAGAGTTTGTGGAGGTTCAATGGAGGTATTCTCTTGCAGTTCATGGTTTATTTGGAATTATTTTCAAAGGAATATGGATGACAGATTTAATGAAAATACTGCCTTGTCTTAATTTCTCAGATTTGGGACAAAAAAGAGAAAAAAAAAACACATATACAGGATGTGATGGATAAATCTAAATTATGCAAAAATGAAAATAACAGACATTGGATTCAACCACAATCTCCAGATGACTTCAGAATCTACTGCAACTCTTCTAGATAGTCTCCTTGATTAAACTGGTGAATGCTGCCATAATCCTTGCCTTCAGTTCATCTTTGGTGTTACAAAGAGTTTTGTTGGTCACTTGATCAACTGTCCCCACACATAATAATCAAGGGTGTTGCAGTCAGGGGAGTTAAGTAGCCAGATATAAGTGGTGATGTGGTCGTAGACTGAATTATTTGAGAGCCATGACTCAGTTCTTCTGCTTGTGTGGCATGGTGCAGAGTCCTGTCAGTAGATATAGGGTCTTTCAGCAGCCAATTTCTTGACCCAGGGCAGCACTACCTCCTCAAAGCACTTGATGTAGACCTTCATGTTGAGGCTTAGGCCCTGTGGGAAGATGAATGGAGGCATAACATCACTATCAGTAGTGATCACTCCAACACCTTCATAATCACCATTAGACACATCCAACTCTTTCCGAATCTTCTGCACTGTCCTCAGACTGACACCCAAACACTCTGAAATGTTGATATTGGAGATTCTGGCATGAATGCCAAGCAGTACAGCATGCCATTTCCAAATTTCTTGTGGAGTGAATTGCATCATGGTACTCTTTCTCACAGTGCACAACTGACCCTACGATACTGTGCAGAAAAAAAAATCAAAAACAAAAATGCATTTGCACGAAATTAAAAGTATAAAATGGCAACAATTTACCCATCACACCCTGTATGTTTAATTAATTTTCTATTAAATTAAAAGACCACTTGCCAACGCCCAATATCTTTTAAGATGAGATGTCACTGAACTTTAAGTGGTTTTGGAGATAGACATCTCATTCTTTTTTAAATTAAGAAACAATATTTTCCCAATTCCTTATCTTGGCAATTTGAATTCTATCAGAAGAAAAATCTTTATAAGACAAAAACCTTTGTATAAACAATTTTATTGTAATCAGGTTTTGCTTTATCCCCCATTGACTAGATGATTCCAAATAATGTTTTTAAAACACAACCCATTTGAAGGTTCAATCAATTGTTATTAATTTAGTTCTTACAAAAGAGAGCTGCTATTTTGAGTCTGTGTATTTACTGATTTAGATGAGACACAAACAAGGGCAACTGAACATGTTGAATGACTTAAATATTTAAGTATATTAAAGTAATGTATTTGCGTATATATATATATATATATATATATACATGCACACACTCACATTATATATATATATATATATATATATATATATATACGCACACATTTATTTATACATATGTATAAAGTTTTTTTCTAATTATTATTACAAATTGCTCTGTATCATACATTGAGCTCTCATATGGACTGAAAAGTCCTCTTTGGAATAATCCTACCAATTACAATTTGGTATTATATATATATATATATATATATATATATATATATATATATACACACACATTTGCTTCAACCCTGAATTGCACTAAATGGTAAGGAACAAATGTATATTTATTCTTAATTTAAATTTTAGCTTTGTAATTTTACATCAAGCAGTGTTTTCTTGACACCACTCTTCAATGTATGCTTATATATAAAGTGTGTGCAAAAGTTTCTTACATTTTTTTTCAACCACAGTATTTCTGAAAGATAATAGTTTTTTTAAGGGAACCACTTAATATCAAGAGACAGTGCATTATTATTAATAATAATAATAAATCAATATAATATATTTGCTCAATCACTTTGTTTCTATTAGATCATTGTAAATGTTTGTGCCCAATTAAGACAAAAAAAAAAAAAAAAGAAAATTGGTCACAAAATTTTGCAATGATCAAATACTGTGAGTTTCCTGGAATTATATCCACTCTTCAGATTTGGTTGTGAAAATGGATTTTTAAAATCCAATTTTACAATCAAGCCATCATCATCAAACTTGGATAAAAAGGGTCAATTATATGTTTATATTTCATATTTATATTTACAATTCACTAGTCACAATGTGTTCAAAATTAATTTAACCTAATCTTTGGAAAGTATAAGATCTATTTGGAAAGTAACTAACCATTTTGAAAATTTTGGAGACATGTGTGGCCTTGTGGTCACATAATGAACAATCAGAGGGGACTTCATCGCACATGCATCAATTGAGATACCCACAGTCATCAATAAGAGCTTGTGTACTGTACCATTAATTGTAGTGATATGCACCTGGTCATTCTCACAGCTATCAAGACTTTTTGTCAAAACAAAGTATCATCTAGTTTTGTCAGCAGCCCCCACTCCTCCCTACCAGTTCTGTCGGCACCCCATCAGTTGTCAGCACCTCCACTTCTCCCTACCAATACAATTCAGATTTAACTCTCCACATCTGCTTTTTCCCAAAGCTTAAATCACTGTTGAAATGAAAAAAGAGTTTTCAAACTGTGGACAATCCATAGTATTGTGGAGGGGTGCATAGAAGAGGAGAGCTGAAGTCCCCCCAGTTTTTGTTGAAACTGAGAACTAAACAGAAGACTAGATTTGTCTTCTTGGCCTTAATCTGTGACAATGTTATTGAGCTGAACTGTATCAATTGTAGAAAATCATTACTGGCATTAATTTTAAAAACAAATCAGAACAACTCATTTTCAGTTTTTCTGTTTCCTAATTATTAGCTTCTATGATTTTTATATAAGTCTTATATGCAGAAAAAGTCAGCTGGTCATGTTCTAAAAAAATAATTTATTTATGTATTGAATATTGCTGTCATGTCAGGTTTGGTGCTTCTGTTATGTATCTCAAGATTCTTAACAAAATCCAAAGAAGAATCTGCAATGTTATCAGTTTTGACTTTGTATCTTGGCATCAGTCAATTTCCTATTGCCATAATGTCGCTTCCCTGTGCCTTTTTCATAAATACTTTCATAGAAATTCTTCTGTAGGGTACCTAGACTTTCTGAATTTAAGTATAATACTAGATTGGCAGCAAGGTCTCGTCATTTTACAGTTGAAATGGTTAAATGTAAACGTAAATTCTATGCTAACTGTTTCATCTCTCACACGCTCGTATAACTATCTTCTGGCTTCCCAGTCAACTTCAAAAATGTAAATGCAATGTCAATTGTTATCTTTTGTCTTCCTAATTCTTTTTCTTTTATTGTTCTCTCTCTTTTTTAGTATTCTTTTTGCATATTCTCTAATACTCTGTAACCTCTTGCGTCTTGGTGGCTTTATTGCCTTGCTTGGGGTGAAATGATTTAAAAAAGAAAACAAAGAAGTTTACTCACTACAAGACTCAAGAGCCACTCAAAGTAGAGGGTTGCTGAATGAGGTGCCTGATATGAATGTAAGGTGATCAATAGGGTAAAACTGGTCATTGAAGTGAAGATTATGAGGATAAGGAAGATAATTAAGAATTGAAGAAGTTAAGATCAGGGTAGCACCCATGTGGGTGTCTGATCCACAAAGTGGGACTTCTTGGGGGAGGCGGAGGGGAAATGAGTGGAACTTTCTGCTTACATTTAGAAAACAAAGGAAATGAGGGTGATTCGACTCCTTGGAAGTAGCATGTCCTAGAAGTAAACATCTGAACTGGTGGAGCAAAAGAATGGAGCTCATTTGAACATTTGCCATGGAAATAATGACAGATTATCAATAGGTTTGCAATATTGCATCTGCAGGGAAAAAGGCTGCAGAGTTGAGAAAAAGTTTTCCCTGGCAAGACTGCGTAAATGATTCCGAACTCTATTCAGGCTAAAGGAAAGAAATCAAAAGCTAAAAAGAAAACTTGATTCTTTTTTTATTTGTAAAACATTGAGCAACCTTGAAAATTGCTTTCAGACAAAAATTTTTCAGTTCTTGGGATTAAACTTGATATTTTACAGCTGTTTCAAAAACAGAAAAAAATAACTAGAAGAAACTATCAATGGCTGTGTGAGTGAAACATTCTTGTGCCAAAGAATAATGCTGTCAAAGAAATAAGCTCAAAGCTGCTGCAATAAATTCTTGGAGAGGTTTTTCATGTATTATTATTTTTTAAGTTATTTTCCCCTGATACAATGACAGGAATCCTTTTTAATTTTCCATTAAAGCATTTCATTTTTGCAGATATTTCTCTCTAAATTTAATAAGTCATATACTTTTTATTTTTTATGTTAAATATAGGATTTGATGCAAAAATTTAAAAGAGTATTGGAATAGCAAATGGCACTTTTTAGAGACTCTCCATTGCCTAATAAGTTGTTTTGCAATAACTTAGAATGGTTAGAAATTTATTATAAATTCTTATTTTGGAAGCAAAAATTGGAAAAATGGAATGTAACTTATTGGGCATAGAAGAGTTGTGTGTGTGTGTGTGTGTGTATATATATATATATATATATATATATATATATATATATGTGTGTGTGTGTGTGTGTGTGTGTGTGTAATAAACATAAAAGTGGACATTGAATACAACACCCAGCAACGACAGTCTGTATATAAGCATGAAACAGACTGTCACTGTTTGGTATTTACTTCAATGTTCACTTTTATATTTACATATGCTCTATCTCTGATATTGAGCAGTTTAACCCATAAATATACCATACTGTAAAAGTATATTTTATCATATATATATATATATATAATGTGTGTGTGTGTGTGTGTGTAACACTTTTCTTAGAATGCACAGATACTATGCTCTGATCCTGGGCAGAAGAACCATGGAGTGACATCTTGGTGCCGAGTGTACAGATATTTAGTGCAGGCTTCCACAATCTCAAGGGCCACATAAGTAAATTTTTAGAAGAAATTATGGAGTGAAAAAATGGCACCATAAAGGGAGGTGCCTTAGTTAAAAAAAAAGAAAATATTGGTTTAATAAGTGTATACTTTAAGAAAACTGTATTTTTGTATGCAATCAGATGCTGAATTTATGTGATGGTCACAAAAAATTTACTACATTGAAAACGTCTTGAGGACTACACTGGACAGTATTTTTAGCAGGCCTTCTGTAACATATTATCCTGGGTTGAAGTGGCTGCCCATGCAGAAAAATGTTATTTTTATTGTTGCTATGCTAATTTTAAAACTAATAAATTTTTTCTGATGTTACAAAAGAGAAGTAGCCTAATTGGTGCTCTAACACCAATAAAGCTATTTTAACGTGTTTTGATTAATCGTTTTGATTAAAGATACTTTCTCTTGTATCACATACTGTCATTATGTGTACAGCCACATTAACATTAGTGTCTTCCCTACCAAATTAAGCAGATCTCTCTTGACTCCCTCAAAGTAGCGCTTTTGTTTTCTCAAGAACTGCCCTCCCACCAAAAATATGCTTATTAAGTTCAGTGACCCGGGTATGATGGGTAATTTGATTTTTCATTTAAGAATGTAAGGGTATTATTCACATACATTGTATATTTACACTGGAAGATTAACCTTTTGTTCTGGAATAGTGACTTAAAGTGCAAATTAAAATTGATAATAATCCAGTCTTTTAGGTGCTTATGATAATTAAAATATAAATCATTCCATTAATCTCCTTGATGCTACCTATTTCCAGAACTTTATCAGATTAGGATGGATCAAATCCGGTAAATGTAATTCCATATTTGGTTTTTAATGTGTATTATCAATAGAGTAAAACTAAATAGAGTAAATAAATATGAAATTAAATAAAGTAAATAAATATGAAATTAAAACACTTCAGGGAAGTGTAGGTGGACTAATGGTTAATAGTTCCAAAAATAGAATCAACAAATTAGTTTCAACTTCTAGCTGAGACAGTTAATGTTCACTTCACACTAATAGCCTTGTGAAAAGTATGAATGCATCTCTTCCAGCATAGAAATTGAGCCTTACTTTATCATGGCAGTCTCCTGTGGCCAAATTTGTAATAGCACACTTCAGCTATAGGATGGGTTTCCCTGATTGGGGGGGAGGAAGAAAAAAGAAATAATAGAAGTCCGATTATTGTAGGAAGCACTTTTTTCTTTTATAGAAATCTAGGGCTGTTGATATTTAATTTCAGTGTTTAAGGAAAAAAACAAATGTCAACTCAAACACAAGTACCCATTAAAATAAGTACCATTAAAACACAAGTACCCATTAAAATAAGTACCATTGCAACACAATTACCCATTAAAATAAGTATCATTAAAAATAACATCTATAGAGATAAGAAATAATGTTGTGTGTAAAAAAAAAAAAAATCCATGCCCAATAAGTCACATTTCCCCCAATTTTTTTATCAACTATATCCATTTAAAGTTTTTGTTATACTTCATGCCAATCCTCACTTATGTGTTAAAACAGAATGCACACAGCATTACCAACTTATTTTGATCCCCCACCCTCCAATAATAATTTACAAGAAATTTCTAACCATCCTTAGTTATTGAACCCATGTCCCTAACTTAGGCAATGGAGGGTTTCTGAAAAGTCTTTTTTGCTATTCCACTGCACCTTTAAATTTATACATAACATTCCCATTATTTATTATTAAACCAATTAATTTCAACACCTGTTTAATTTTGACATCTTCAATGTGTAGTGCTTATCTTAGGTTGGCCTTTTTGCTCATCACTAAACATTGTTTTCTTAAAATTAATAGTTAATCTTTTCTTCTTACTTTTATCAACTACCATTCAATTTTCATTAGGAACCTGCCATCAGTGATTTATTGTTTGTGTCACATATATTATCTGAATAATAAATTCTCTTAGAATCATCTAAGTGTACAGGTTAAATAAATCTTGTGAGAAAACATTATTATTGCAGTCATCTTTCTATTTTGGTGTACTGAATGGACATAATTTGTTGTCTATTCACTTACAAACCATCTCTTCCCAACATAGATTGTAGATTATTTATATATCCTTTCCATATATTCAAGCTTTTCTAACACTTCAAGAAGTTATTTGTGTTGGAGTTTAAGAAACGCTTTTGTATAATCTATGAAACATCGATAGAGATCTTTCTGTGTTTCTACTGCCTGTTTTGACAGCTTTAACCCTGAAAAAAGCATTTTCTTAATTCAGTATCTTGTATAAAACTACAATGTTCTTCCTTTATTTCTGATTTGATTCTGTACTGAGCTCTATTCATTAGAATTCAAATTATTAGTTTTATTATATGGCACATCAAGCTGATAGTTCACTTACAAATTTTAATATTAGCTTTACACTAGAATGCATTATCTTGTGATTTCTAAGATTTAATCAATCACAGTTTTTTTTTGTTAAATTTATCAAAAAGTATATGCTTTAAGAGCTACAAAGGACCAGAAATGGTGTAGAGCTATGATTGCTTATGTCCTGAAGGGACACGGCATATAGAAGACATGATTCTGCAAGTCTTGTACTTGCATGAATTTGAACAATTCACACACGAGGATCACAGAAATATAAATTATATTATTATTATTATTACTAATAATAAATTTAAATTATTAAACAAATACAAATTATTTTCCACCCTACAGCCCTTTTCTCACAGATGAGACATTGCAAACCTCTCGTTGCCCTATCATTATTTCTATGGAAAATGTTTATATGAACTACAATCTGTAATTCCACCAGTCCTAAGCTTCATGGTTAAGACCCACCATGCCATGCACATTTTAGTGAACCACCCTCATTCCCTTCATGTTCCATTAGTGAGATGTAAGTTCTACTCAAGCAGCTTCTTCTCATAAACCACTACCTTCTGGAACCAGCTTCCAAGAGGATGCTTCTCCAATCACTAGAATCTTAACCTGTTCAAATCTAGGGTCAACCGTTATCTTCCCCACATATCCAAACTGTACCTATTACTCTGTAATGCTCAGGCCTTGTACAGAGTGATCATTGTAAAAAAAAAAAAAAAAAAAAAAAAAAAAAAAAAAATCATAATTATAATAATATAATCTCACTGACCAGAAGGAAGAAATAAGGTACTAAAGTATTTATATCTTATAATCTTTATGTTCATTTAATCTCTACATAGTATTGAGCACTTTTACTGGACCTTTTCATATTAGCTAGCATTGACTGACTATATATTAGAACTACCTGCCTGCTTCATAGCTTTGTGGTTACATCACTATCTTGTAAATCAGAAACTTTAGATTTGTTATTGATTGAGTAGTTCAGTAAATTTGAATTACAAAAAATAAAATTTCATTTTTATTTTATTCCATGAATTTGTATTTCGAGATGATTTGTAACAGAATAGACAATACATATGCATATGAAATAAAATATATGTATATTAAAGGCTCACAAAGTATTTTTTGTAGTATAATGGCTGAGTCATGGAAGATGATGCATTAGTTTTAAGAAAGATATAGACTGAGTATATGCTTTCTGCTGATAACTGAAAAGGGTGCAGTAAGATCTTCTGTGTCATATTTCCTGGTGCATAATACATACAAGTGCATAATATGCATTTGTAATTTAGTAAGGACTATTTAGGCAAAACTAGTAATATTCAACTGATGATTCAATTTCATTTATAATCATATATATTTCATTCTGGGGGTTAACAGGGGACTAGTGTATCAAATAGGAGTTTTTAAAAATATTCCGATATTATTTTCATTTGTAATTAAATTTTTTTCATTTCGTCCTGGGGTTATCAGGAGGAAAAGTGTATCAAACAGAAGTGTTTAACTATAGTCTAATACTGGTAATCCAACCATCAGGGTAAAATGCAGGGTGATTTTTTTTTTTTTTTTATATGTGGAAAATGCTGTATATTGCTGTAAGAGAACTGGCATTGAAGTGCTCAACACACACACAGAAAATTCATTAGATGGTAATGTTTGATATGGTTAACATCAAAATATATTGAAAAATCTGATGCAGTATTTCAATATAGATTGAAAACTTACAAAATGACGTAAAGTGTTTGTATAGGAAAATATTATTTACATTTTATTTTTAAATCAGTATCACCCCATGCAAGGCAATAAAGCCACTAAGACACAGGAGGCTACAGGATGTGGAAGAATTAGGAACAGAAATATTAATAATGGACGGGAAGAGGAAAGAGTAATCAGGAAGATAGTAGATAGTGGTTGGCATTCCATTTAAATTTTTGCATATTATAGTTGGCTGGAAAGTATGGAGCTGGAAGGGAGTTCCACAAGCAAGAAGTGCAAGAAAATAAACTGTTAGCACAGAGTTTACAATTACATCCAGCCAGCTCAACTGCAAATTGACCAAGTCTAGTACTATGCTTAAATTCTTAAGTTATTATAGCAAAGAGCTCATCCGAACAACCACCATGAAAGTATTTATAGAAAAGACACAGAGAAACAACCTTATGGCGGTGGGTAAGATCAGGACTGAAGCTAAGCAACAAAATCAGGACCAATAATATTGCTGATTCTTTTTCGGATCTTATCAAGGAGCTCAAGACTTATAGATATGTAAGATAGATTCTGGAGAAAAATATTGTCTCACACGACACAGTGAACAAACTTTCTTAGCAGTTGGCCTGGCAATAGATTCATATATTTAGTTATAATGAAAAACTCATATCATAGACATGCCAAACAGCACCAAGTATTTTTCACAGAAATTGTGCCATTAAGAATAACAAAAGTTAGAGAACCAAAAATATCTAATTACTAAGGTATGATAAATTTTATATGTGCAAATAGCGTGACAGTTATTAGTCTGGAAAATGGTAATTGGCAGGTCATTTAAATTCAGATTGATGCAGTTATATTCACTTTGCACGCATGTCCTTGGGAAAGGCAATTACTCTTCTCTCAGCTACAGAAGCCTTGGTAGGGTAACCAATCTAGGAAAAAGATAATTTTCTAATCTTGGACCCTACCAAGGCTAAAGAATTATCCAAAGAATTAACAAGCCTAGGGAAAGGATAATTCTGAATTCAAAACTGTAGAGAAGGCAACAGGAAACCACTTCTATCTTTCTGAACTGTCATGGCTTTTCACAATTTTTACAGATATTAAAGAAAAGCAAGTTGTGAAGAGCTTATACCCTGAAAGGACATGGTTAAAAAAAAATATATAAATTTTACAAATACACATATGAACTGCAATCACTAATGAATAATAAAAAAAAAAATCTTGTACACAAGCTTTTAAATTGATTTTTTTTTAATTTCAGGCAATTTGTAATATAAAGAATCCCTAAAATTGCTGAATTATAAGGATCTCTAATCACTGAGCTATTTCAAATTTTACAAGCATATAAATTACTAACTCTAGTTAGTATTGAGTAAGAAAGACTTGTATTTGTACTTTAGTTATTTTCCGCCACTGCAGTAGCTTTTGTAATTCTAAAAGTCAACTGTAAATATGTGTTTGCATGAAAAGTAACTGCAATCATAACATGTAATGGTTTCATTTAGTTCAACTACTGAACATGTTAACACACATGCACAGGTATACGTACTACCAGAAAATATTACTTTAGAATACGAGGCTATCTGAAATAATTAATAAAGTAGAAATTACTTTATTCCTATCAGCCTATACTTAGCAGCATACACTACAGTTCAATAGTTTGAAGCCATCTCCAGAATTAGCATGGGATGAACTTGATAGAAGAGTGGGGAAAAAAACTTAAAAAAATAAAAAAGAGCACTAAAGACTCATTGAAAAAAGAATGGAATCAATTATCAAACTTATACTTTGAGAAACTTGTACAATGAACGCCAAAAAATTGTGTTGCAGTAATCAAGGATAAAGGAGGATATTTTGATGAGAGCAAAATTTAATCATAAAATGTTTTTTTTCTTTTTTGTTATAAAATTTCTATTAAAAAATCATGTCTCACTTTTTTAACCATGTATAATAATTTTCTATTGTTTAAAGTACAAAATAACTGCTTTTTGAGCTAATTTAAAAAAATTATCAGGAGTTTCCTCAAACTTTTGAACTGTAGTGTAGGTGATAAAGCCACTAAAACGCAAGGTGTTACTGAGAGTGAAAGAAACTGAGTAAATGTTATTTAGTAGAAAGGACAATAAAAGAACAGGATTCAAAAAGACAAAAGATGATGTTGACTTTAAATTTTTGAAGGTCATAATTTACAGTGTTGGGATCTGTCTACTCAGGTTTTTGTTGTTATCTGAGTGTTGGGATTCCAAACATTTAACACATATTTTAAATGAAACATAAAAATGGTTATTTGCTGAAGGAAAAGTAGAAGCAGAATGTCACTTGAAATAACATTTATATATTCTATTCATTCAGTATTATTCTCGTGATTATACGGACTGGCTTTTATCATTGTTCACACATTTGCTGTTTCCTTGGATATTGGAATCCCAATAATCCAAGAAAAAGGACTCAAAATAAACCCTTCCAAAACAGAAATAATGATCTGGAATTGAAATGACAGCAATGATGCTATATATTTTGAATCCATCAAAAAAATTCAGGATGTGAATTTAGTAAATATCAACAACAAAATAATAGTTTGAATGTGAATAATGTAAATAATGATGACTCCTCATTCCAGAAATCCAAACAGAAAGGATAGTTTTGTCAATTTTCAGCACAATGGCTGAAACACTGCAATAATAACAACAAAGCTGAAGATAATAGTCTGAGTGTGAATAATGATAACTCCTCATCCCAGAAATTCAGACAGAAAGGATCCATTTGTCTATCATTTTTTGAAAAATCATAATATAAATAATAACACTGAGAAGGTTCATGTTTCTATTGGTTATTTAGAATAAGAATGTTGTTCCTTGCCTCAAGGCAGAAACTGAGTCTAGCAAGCAGAAGAAGCTATTTATATTACTGTAAATAAAATTGTGGAATGGAAGCACATGTGTCAGAGGCAATGTACACACTTATAAAATAGTCTAATATATCTTGCTTCAATATTTACAAAAAAATCCAATATCGCAGACATTCTTTACAATCTCCTTACAAGAGTTGGTTCCACATTTGGAAAGTGTTTAACAAAAGATTTAGAAAATCCTATGCAAACAAAGTCAAGACTTAAAAATATTAGAAAGCTAAATTAAAAGTGGAAGTAGAAAACTCAGGAATAGCAGATCATATCCAAAGAGATTAGCCTCTTTGGGATGCAGCCCAAATAATAGATAGAGAACAGTGCTGCAGTGTGAGAAAATTGAAAGTACTAATATATGTTAACTTGTAGAATTGGCATGCCAGTGCAATTATTTTTGTTTGGCAATGCAAGTAATTGGAATAAGGATAAATAATAAATCTTCTGTGTTCCACAGTTTGCTTAGAATTAAATTTTCTGTGTGGCTCATGTTGCTGTGAATGAGTCATGTCAGCTATAATTTCTTCCCTGTAGAAAAGAGATCTTTCTCTTTACTTATAAACTAAAACCAAAATAAAATCTAAATTGACTGGCTGAAACAGTTTACTAACAGCAAAAGCAACACAAAAACTAAGCCGGAACAACTCTTGGAATGATAATGAGTCTTCTCAAGAGGATAGATGGTAATTTCTTGCATTCAACAATGATATGGAGCCTTTCTCCCACCAAATGTCATATTTGATTTTTCCACTTCTTTGGATATTGCTCAAGTCTTATCTTCAAGGCTGAAAAATATATCTTTCCAAATTTGTCATGCAATGTAATATCAATTACTTTTGTAAGGTGCTGACTCTATTAAAGAACTTAAAAAGAAATGACGATTATATACCTGAACAAGGCTGTAGATGGATCAGCCAAAACATGATGACAACAAATTATGCAAAAATAATTGTCAATGCTGTATGCAAATATAATTTGACAAACAATATCCAGAAATTTATAGATGATATATAGAACAATGATTTTAGATAGTACATACAGAAATAATTATAGATGATATTTATTTTATTCAGTCAAGCTAGTTTATATATTCATGAGTCTATTATGCCAACCATTGCAGTCCTGCATCAAGGTCAGATGATCATTAGGGTGGCATTCTGTGTCATAACATAGCTGGTCAATGTAGGTGGTTATTGAGTGACCAAGCTGTCCAGAGCAGTAGATCACTTGCAAGTTCTTGTTTTGCACACCAGCAGTGTCCTTTAAATTGTATTCTGTGTTCATGTAAGATTGTAGAAATATCAGGGATAGGTCCATAGAGCTGTGATTTAATTGGATGTTGTCTTCAAGTGATGTTAAGTAGTGCTCTCAGCATCTGAGTGTAAGTTCCATCAAGCTTAGATGCCAGGGTTTTACTTAGATTAAAACTGCCTCTACAGTGGCTCGAAAGAATCTCTGTTTGGGGTTGTCTGGTAGATCAGATTTCCAGATTATATCCATTTTATTTAAAGCAGCCCAGGCTTAGCTATGCAAATTTTCACATCCTTTTCAGTAGGCAGAAAGAATTATAGACAGCATATACAACACTGATTATAAAAGTATCATATAAAAAGTAATTCAAATTCATGTTAATTTACAAAACCACCACATCAAGAAATTAATGTTGCATTGATAAAAAATTTAGGATGTAAACATTTTTAATTAATTGTTAATCTTGAGTGCCAAATAGGTAAACGGAGACTGCCAAAATGAGAATGCTTCTTTGATGAACATTAGAAGCCTTTCCACATTATCTTCTTGTTTTAGCACAATGTATGTTCCTTTTGAAAAGAAGGCCAGGCTGATGACACATGCATGAGAACAAAACCCACCACTTACACGATAGATAACATTTATAAATCAACAGTTAATAATATTTCTTAACACGCAAAAATATCAGCACCTCAGTGCACAGTACAGATTTGTACAATATAAACAATTTTAACAAGTCTACAACTATTTTTGGATTTGGTTTGGTTTGTTTTACAGCATATCAACCTCAATGAGTTATTTAATGCCCACAAGATTTTTATTGCTGGTAATATTTTTTTTTTTTTCAAATGTATTGTTGGTAATTTTTTTTCTTCAAAAATCTATTTCTGCTAATGATTTTTCTTCAAAAATGTATCGCTTGTAAATTTTTTTCTTCAAAAGCTTATTGCTAGTAATAATTTTTTTCTTCAAAAACTTATTGCTAGTAATAATTTTTTTCTTCAAAAACTTATTGCTAGTAATAATTTTTTTCTTTTTTTTTTTTTTTACAAAGTATTTCTGGTATTAAAACCTACTTTTACACTTTTATAGTATTTTGACCCCAGTTTGGGGGTTAACTATTTGCCCATAGCTGGGACCCTAACAGGTGCTACCACCTCAGGTCAGGGTGGACCTGAGAACACCAGCAATTAAGAGGTGGTTCCAGGCACCTCAAAACCTCCTGATCAGAGGGCTTGCTATTGGACATAGTTTATCGTCATACCCAGGACGGTAACTATTTTTGGAAGCAAATATTTTCAAACATTCTCATTACCAATTGCAATGTTGGTGAATCCTAGCTATGTATAGTTAAGTCAGACTTGTTTTTCTTCCATGTGCTGTGTCCTTTCCAAACATGGACAATCATGGTTCTCCACAACTTCCTATCCTTTGTAGTTGTTATCAATGTTTATATTTTCATTATCCCTCCCATTCCCTGTTCCATGATCCATTTACTCAAGCTTCTTAGGTAGGTTACTGGCTGTTTCCCTCTTGCCTTTAATATGCCCTTTGAGTATCAAATTTTCCAAGCCACCTTTGCAAACTGTGAGTTCAAAAAATTTCAATTGTCTCTTTCTGATTCTAAGTATAAGCGATCTTTATGTTTCCATTTTGTTTGAAACTTCCTCATTACTCACATGTACAGTTCATACTTGTGGCAACGTTCTGCAGAGCCACATTTTTGTTGCCTCAAGTTACTTCTTCATCGTTGAGGAGATTGTCCAGCATTCATGACCATATAGAAGAATTGATATCACATTACATTTTAGAATTTTTTTCTTCGTTTCTAATGAAATTTTCCTGTTTCTTAATACTTTGCTTAACATTTGGAAATCATCTTTCACTATTCCAATGCACCTCCTGATTTGCCTTGTCATTTCTTCATCTTTGAGGAGATTGTTTGGTATTCATGACCATATAGGGGAACTGATACTGCATGAGAGTTTAGCACTTTTTTTTCTAATGAAATTTTCCTGTTTCTTAATACTTTGCCTAGCATTTGAAAGGCATTTTTCATTATCCTAATGTGCTTTCAGATTTTGGTTGAAATTGCTAGTTGTAAACATATGTTCTATGCTAACAGTCTCTTTCACACTTGCTAGCTTCCTGCTTTCCTGTCAATTATGATCTTTAAAAATTTAAATGTAATGTCAATCATCAACTTCTATCCCCTTGAAACCTATTCTTTTATTATCCTTTCTATTTCTTACACTATCAGTAACACCTTGCATCCTAGTGGCTTTATTGCCATGCTTAGAGTGAAATGATTAAAAAAAAAAAAGACTCAATGAGAATCTAGCACAATGGCATAGCCTGGAATCCATAGCTATCTATGTAGCCAATGCATTGATGACACATCAATACTGAGGGTTGGGCTGTCTACAATGAAATCAATGAATAGACTAACAGTCTTACTCATATTACTCTTAATATACACCTTCTCTATCAAAATCTCTGATGTTATCTTGTTAAAATTGCCAGTGCCAGTGGGGCTTAAAAAATCTCCCGCAGGAGTAAGACCCCTATCAAAAGGGGCCAACTTCTGGTTAGATACTTGAAAACTTGGGTATAAATCTGAGCAATATCTACATTTTTGATTGCGTAAACTGGGATTATGTCTACGTAACTATTGTCACTGTGATCTTTGTCCTATAAGACTTAGATTTGACATTAAATGACTGTTATATAGGACATAAATGAATAGAATTGTCTGTTTATGTAAATAAACAGAATTAGCATTAAGTCAAATGCTAAGTGCTCCTACGTGTAGTAAACCTTCTATTTTCATTACTTACCTATGAGTTTGTTTCCTTATTATTTCCCTCTGTTATCTCAAAAATACAAGATACAACAATGACCCAACAAGTGTTGTTATGATGTTAAATTAACCAACTTAATCCAACCTAAAAATTCTGCCAACCAAAAGCTTTTAGCCTACTTACTGTAAACAGTTACACCTTATTATGTTGTTTAATTACCTAACACTGTGTTCACTGAATACTGGATGCAATCATCTTGGGAACAAAATTGTTATTACTTCAGTCATTTTAAATAGGAAAGCATTTTTCGTGCCAATAAATATTTGCTTTAGTCTCCTTTATTTCATTCATTTGTGCAGGAATAGCCTTATCAAGGCCAGAAGCCATTTCCAGTTTCTGTATTAATCAGGTGATGTCTTGTAAAGCTTTATCTACATGGAAAGGACATACTCTGCAATCTGTATTGGGAACTAAATCAGTATACCAAAACTAGAAAGAGGAACATGGCAAGGATGTTTCTTTACATCAGGTTAATTTAACTTGTATGATGAAATGATTGTCAGAAGACTAGAAGACCTATCAGGATTTATTATCAGCAGAAGAAACCTTAACAGTGTACATGACAGATGACATTGTGTAGATGGCAGATTCACATGGAAAACTGAAAGAACTGTTAGATGAAAGCAAGAAGAAAAGACTAATAATTAATTGTAAGAAAATCAAATACACATGGAAATGAGCAAAAGGAAGGGCTGAAGATATGAGTTATGCATCAAGGATGTCAAAATTAATATTTAACTATCTGCGCAGATGATAGAAAGTGCAACAACAACAAAAAATTCAGCATCAATTCAAACAGACATTAACTGTTGTGCTTCTTTCACATCCAAAATATGATAATGTCAAAAAGTGCCTACCATACACAAGTAGCTATGACAGAGGAGTTTAATCTTTAGTAAGTGCTTCACTGTTGTGGCACTGTGTCAGACAAAACTAAGGTTCTTGATTAATTTATGTTTTTATGGTTTATCAACCTTATGCAGGTTATTTAAAGCTAGAAATAATTTTTAGATTTGTTATATTCTGTGCTAAGGGAATAAATACTTAACACCAGGTGGATAATAGAAGAAAGGTTTATTGTACACAACCAGTACAATATGAAATACAGTACAGTTATAAACACAGGTCAATCTAGTAGCCAGTGCCACTAATTGGAAGGTCGGACATGTTTGCGTCTTCTCTCTCTCACTCTTCCCCAGTCCCTCATAGACAGTTGACTTTATAGGTACTTACTACCTATAGTGTAATCATTCCTGGGGGTGACTGGTTATTCCATTACATCAAGATTGTAAGAAATGTTTGGAGATAATAATTTCACTGATATGAGTCCTACTGATTAATCTATAGCCGAGGAGAGAAGTGGTAGATTCATACCTTTTTCTAGGGTATTTGCACATAAGTGTATATAATGAACTCAACTGGAATTGGAACTTAGTTCTTTAATTTCCAATTCTGAGCCATTATCCATTACACCACTCACAGATTCAAGCTTACAGCACCTGGAATTCCCAAACATTTGCCCATCGAGATACTGACCAGGCCTGATGTTGCTTAACTTTGGTGGTCATACAAGAATCAACATGGTATATCCCTAAGACCATAGGATTAGATAAATATACTTTTCAAAAATTAAATTAACAGGGTTCCTAGCTGAAACACTGAACAGAATTCTCTGAAATTTTTTTTTTATTTTTGAATATTGCATCACAGATAGCAGTATCTATATAGCTGTCTCTTTTGACAAAAGGAGTTATCATTATTTACACTACATGTAAACTATTGTCCTCATCTTGTTGTTATCACAATGTTTCAACCATTGTACCCTTTGTACTTCATCAGATATATGTCTATCCAGGTAATCTACAGGGAATTCCAAACTGAACCCTTTATTTAATCTACAGGGGTATACTGTTCTTGTTCCATTGCCCATGTCTAGGGATATCTTGTTTAGTTCTTATTCTTAGTACTGCTCAATTATTGCTCACACTGTTTCCACCAAGTCAAAGTATACATTGCCTGTCACTGGAACTGAACTCACAATTACTATGTTACCAAATTCCCTGTAGGTTACCCAAAATGACATACACTTGATGATGACCGGAGGACACAACGGCTGAAATGTTGTGAAATATGTTGAAAAATAACATTAGAAATGAATGAATATTTGGTGTAAAGAACTGCTAGCTAAAGTCTACCTCACTCTAGTATGGCATTGAAAGCCGGATAGTCTGGCCATTAACCTTTATCACACTGGAGGCAAAAATAGTCGCCGCAGAATTCTCTCCCTTTGCTACTCTAGGTGCATTCTGTCGCCTTGAGATGGTTGCTATAAATAAACACTTGTCAACTGTTATTCCCAGTATTTAAAACTGGAAATTGCCTATTACCCTTTCAGAAGTAGGTTAAACTTCCTTTTTCCAATGCCATTTTGAATTCTTCTAGACTGTATACGAGGTGTAATATCGATTAAACCCATGTTAATTTTTTTGCGATTTTTTTTTTTTTTTAAACAAAAATGGTCACATCAATATCCAACAAAGCCTTTATTCAAGAGTTTTTCTTTGATTAGAACTTCAATGATGATTTTGAAGGCCATTCTTGAGTGGATATTGATGGTGAAGTGGTTGAAGAGGATAACCACGCTAGGTGTTCATGTTTTTGCACCCTCAAAAGAAAAAAAAAAAATGCAGTGGCAGGGGGAACAATTCTAGAAAGAAATTAGCATGGCAAAGGTTAAAAAAAAACAACAACAGTGAAGTGATTAAGATGTAGTTCTATCAATGAATGTTGAGACTACCATGGAAAAAGCATGTGATGAGTAAGGAAGTTCTGAAGAGAATAGAAACTATAAAAAAATCTGTTGCACCCAGTCAGAGACATGTGAAATTTCAGGGATATGTAATGAGGAAAGAATGCTTGAAAAATTTAACTCACATGAAACTGAAAGTAAGAGATGAAAAAACAGTGAGCAACCTATTATTCGGACAATTATTACGTTTCGGCTGTTGTTCGCTCCAGCCTTCTTCAGGTGGTTGGAATGTTGCTCATTGTTTTTTAATTTTTTTTTGTTATCAGTTATCTCCTGTTAATTCCCCTCTCCAAGTTCTCCACTGCCTTAACCGGGTATTGAACTCACACTCTTTGGGTCCCATCACTGGATCTAACCAACGCCTTTATCCACTGTGCCATGTGTCCTTGAGGATATCAGTGTATGAATTTCTGGATATTATAAACCCAATGTCATCAGCAACTGTTTTTTCCAGTACTTATATTGCAATTTTTGTTGTTATTATTGCTTTTCTCTGGAACTCCTTATTACCGGTTCCCATATTGTATTCATTTCTATGCTTGGTCAGCTCAGGAGATTTTTGTGGCCTAGCATATGTGCTGATTCCTTAAGTTTACGAATTTTCCAATGGTGTTCTTTGTCTATGATCTCAACCTGATCCCACAGAGGGTGATGATCTCCCTTTTCTCTCCATATGTGGTCAGCCACGCCTGATTTTTCCACTTCTCGTAGAACTGTCTACCCCAGTGAGCGAAATAAAGGGTTCAGTTCAACATTCCAACCACCTGAAGAAGGCCGGAGCATACAATGGCTGAAATGTTGTAATAAATATGGTGACAAAGATGAGGACAATAGTCTGAATAATGTAAATAGTGTACATAATACCTCATCTCAGAAGTATAGACAGATAGTGAGTAACCTCTTCAAATCTAAGGTCAATAGTTATCTATTCATAATATCTTCATGATATTCACTTCTTTCATCTTCCTTTTATGTCCATATCATGCACCACATTCAGTAACCCTCTACCATGAAAAGTTTGTGAAAATGGAAGGAGAAACAGATGCTACAAAGAGGGGTCAAAATGTAGGAAGTATTGCTGATAGCAACAAAACATAGGAAGCTGTGGAGAGATACGATCGGTGCATAGAGAGATAACAATGATAAAATGATCCACTACACTTCTCAAGTATCAGTTTACTAATCATCTGATAGAAATTGCATGCTTTCTATTTTTATAAGAGGAATTTTATTGAAAATCTGAGGGAGTATTATTGCTTTGGTTTCCATCATAAGACCTATGATAGGTCATAGGGGCACCACATGTACTGCAACTGTAGTGGTTTTTTCCTGCGCAAGATAAACTGATGGAACCCAACCCTCTGCAGGCTGGTTTTGAATTTAGAATTTTTCCTTCTCCTAGACTGGTTGCAGCCCAAAGTTACAGGAGACTGTCTGTCCGTAGCAGGGAAAGAAGAAATGGATTTATACCTGTCCCATGTAAGTGAATGCAATGAACTCGACTGGAATTCAAACATAGTTCTCCGATTCCTCAATTTGAACCATTATTCATCATGCCTCTAGAGAATAAGCTTATTAAGGGGTGAAGATACCAGCTCCATGCCCAACTGATTTTGAATTATCCTTCTCCTATACAGGCTGCCAACAAATGCTAGACAACCCAGTTTACCCTGTCATTTAACATGTAGCTCTGAAGCAAGTGTTGGGGGGGTTGTAGAAATGGATTCATACCTTTCCTAAAGGTATTTGAAATTGACACTTCATTATTTTAAAAAGTACAAAAAAAAACATGTTCATATCACGTACCTCAATCAGTAACTCTCTACCTTAGGTGGCTCTTAGGCCTTGAAATAGGCAAACTATAGTATAAAGAATTCAAATGAATGTCTGCTCAATTACAAGTTTAATATATTGCATACATTCCACTTTTAAGAGGATTCAATTGTATATCATTTAAATTTGTCATTACTTTAAAAATCTAAAGAGTCTACAGTCTGCTTTTAATCCCTACTGATAGTTGGAACTAGATATAATGTTGATGATAGGCTTCTGATCAGGAGATTGGAGGTTTTGAGGAGCATGGAACCATCTCTTAATTGCTGTTGTTCCCAGGTCCATGCTAATCCAGGGTGGTAGCACTTGTTAGCGTCCCAGCTATGGGCACATAGTGAACAACCAAACAAAAATCAAAACACTAGCAAAGTATAAAATTGCATTTTTATGGTAAAAATACCAGCAATACATTTATAAAAAAAAATTTACCAACAATACA
This sequence comes from Acanthosepion pharaonis, assembly GCA_903632075.3. NCBI lineage: Eukaryota > Metazoa > Mollusca > Cephalopoda > Sepiida > Sepiidae > Acanthosepion > Acanthosepion pharaonis. The sequence continues at coordinate 302,103 of CAHIKZ030000562.1, forward strand.
TTTTTATAGCAAAATGACCACCAATGCATTTTTCTAGCAAAATGACAATCAATATAGCACTAAAGTATAAAAATACAATTTTTTTATAGTAAAATTACCAGCATTACATTTTTATAGTAAAAATTACCAACACATCTATAAACTATATATTTAAAAAACATGTCTGTCATGAAAATATGAAATTATACACAAAATATCTGCAGTTGAAGCCATAAAACTGCATACAAAATATTTAGATTTCGGCATTAAACAACTTATAGAGGTTGATATGCTGCTAAACAAAAACAACCAAAGCAAACCAAACTATAATGTTGATCACTATGAACTAAGATTCGATAAAAGAAGTTGGTACTCAGCCAGAATTCTAGTTTATGAATGACAGATTATTAATATTGATTATTTATTGCATTTGACTCTTTGGAATCTTCAGAGCCATTTCATTCTCTTTGGGTAATTCTGAATTTCCAAAACATTGCTTTAGAATGAATTGTGAATATTTTTTTTGTGTTTTTTACTGTTGTTTACAAGTTTAAGGAGTACAAGGAGGAGAGAGGCTTGAATCACATGACAAAGGCACAGAAAAAAAAAAAAAAGAAAGAAAGAAAGAAGTGGAATTTAATAAAAGACCATTTGGAGAATAGTTCAGTTGGTCCCAGTAGTAAGCAGTCACTTATTTCTTTTATATAACAATTCTCCTGCAGTTATTTAATTTTTCTTACTATTTTTTCTTTCTTTTTCCTGTTGATTTTTATTAGTTCCCCAGATCAACAGCTTCTTCGATGACAAGATCAAATAAAGCTGTACTATATTTGCCAAAACTTGAGACATACATGGTTTTCAAGGATACCCAGGAGACTATCTGCTACTCACTGCAACTCATCTTAGTCCATTTGGAACTTCATTAGTTGGTCCCTATAGTCATAATACCAACACATTGGATGCAGTGTAATATTTGCATGTCTGTTATTTATCTAAATGTACATCTTAAATACTAGCAGATAAGTTTCAATAACAAACTCACATTGTACAGATATGAAGGAGGTGCTGAAAAGTTCTTAACCTGACCAAGAAGGGATTCCAAAATAGATTCTGATGTTTGGTCATTTGGTCAGATATTGGAAAGTAGGCCAGTCTGAGAACTTCTCAACACCTCCTATCTATCCATGTAACAAATAAAATGTTTGACTTATTTTCCTGACTCAGAGTTTTGCAGAAATGCCATCTGCTTTTTTTTTTCTTTTTGAGAAAATTGTTATATTACAGGGGGTTGGCAACCTTTTGGTGAGAGCAGGCCAGATAGCTATGCAGTGTGTTGAAGGAGGGCTATGATATCAAATTTACTATAATAAATTTTCTCAACTACAGACTGTTCCATTCAGAAGGCTGCCTTGGCCTAAAGGTTTAAAGAAAAACATCAAAGTTAATGTTCTATTATTTAAACAATGTTCCTTATTTTAGTGCAGGAATGACAATATAACAACACAATAAAATGCAAATTCCTTACTACAATTAAGTTGGTGGGATGGACAAAAACTCTTTGTGGGCAAGATTTGGTCCCGGAGGGGGGGGGGCTGATCCCCTGTTATAGTTAATAGTCAAGCCCTGTCCAGTACAAGTCAAAGTCCTGTAGATCCTCCCCTGCTCACCTGTGCAGTTCACCTTTTATTCAGGTTTTTGATCACATATGCAAATTAGTGATAATTTTAAAACAACTAGGACCATGTATGCACTTTACCTAAATTGCAATTGGCTGGTAGGCAAGACATTGTGGCTTCTTAACCACAGTCCTATTTCATCATATATGTAACATTGTTTAAGAAAACTTGTGATATCTGTAAATAAATTCAATTTTAACTCTATGATTGCCTAATAAGAAGATACCCTTTTTGTGAAACTCAAAATCAGGAAGATAAATCAAACATGTCATTTTATTGTTTTGCTATTAATGCACTATTTCTTAATATTGAGCATAATATATAGTTCTCCATAGCTTTCTAACTTTGGTTGCTCTCACTGTCTCTTTTATGACCCTTCTTGGAATGAGAAATCTTAGGGCCGAGTCTGAATTTTAGTCAAGTTTGTTATATTCACTTACATGGGAATAGTATGAATCAACTTTTCTCTCCCTAGCTATAGGTTAAATAGTAGAGCAGACTTGGCTCTTCAGCCTTGATTGTCAACCCGTCTAGAAGGACAACTCTGGATTCAAAAACCATGTTATCTTGACAAAGCACATGAATGGATCATGGAGTTCACATGATTCTATGATGCTGATTGTAGTCAGCCTTGGTTGGTTTTGTTTATATAAGGAAATGTGTCCATCTCTAAAATAATATTTAGTTGATGGTATTCATTAGTGCTAATCAGTAATAATGAGCACAAGTTTTCATTGCAGGGTGTGAGTATAGATTTAATATTAATTGCTTTTATTTTTCCTTGTGCAATAAGTTCAATACTTCCTTAAATACTGAAATAAATATTGATTGTCTAACTTGGGAGTGGTAAGAAAATTAGCTTTTAGACTATTCTTATTATAGTCATTGTGTGTGTGTGTTTTGTGTATATATGTGCGTGTGTGTGTGTGTGTGTGTGTATGGATGTATTATATATCACTGTGTATATATGAAATGTGCAGGTAGTGTACTGGTTATGGGGGCTGAAAGGGGAATAAGTAAGCTGAGTTAAAATTCTGGCCAAATCTGTTGCTATCACATTTGTACAAATGCCCTTGGGAAAGATATTGATCCATCTCATCTCTCCCAGCTATGGGTTAAACAGAAGTGTAGATTGGGCTCTTTAGCCTTGGGTGTAACCAATCTAAGAGAAGCATAGGTCAAGCAAAAATGGTGACTAATAAGAAAATGCATACAAAGCAAATTCCTGTATGTGAAAAAGAATTGTACACATTGACATCCACTGATACTTGCTGAATGTTTACAGAGACCTAACAGTAAATATGAGCACAGTTAGGCAATGGGTAATGTTTAACAACAGTGTGTATGACAATTCTCATTCCAAATGTGGTGTACAGACTCTTATTAATCACTGGCAATAATGTATAGCCAATGATGGGAATGATGTGGAAAAATAGCATTTTGGAGCAGAAAACTTGTCTAATTCAATGGTGTTATTGTACTCCCACTATCTATTGTAGTTTCTATAGAAATAATCTGTAACCATTAGTTTTGGAGTCTCTCTTACTCTATTCATTATCTTGCTAGCTAGCTAGTAATAGGTCTACCTATCACCTGGTGTATACTCCCCCTTCATCTTTTGAACAAGAGTAGTGGTTTATCCCTTGTTTCCTGTTTAAGACAGGGTTTCTGGTTCTTTCTTTTGTTGCTTTAATAAGGGTGGCTGTTGGGAGATTTTGGTGATATGACTGGTTAGAGGCTACAACTCTTCATACTGAGGGTACCAGGTTGACAGTTCTCTGGTTGCTGCATTCTGGCTGGTAGTAAAGAGCCTGAACTCTTAGGTAACTCTCCAAGAGGCTACTTTAATAAAGTTGCATAATATCCTGTTCCTTTATTGTCCTTTTCCTCACTAAAGTTTTCTCATTCTCTTTCACTCCTTGTAACCTCCTATGTCCTAGTGGTATTATCAACTTACTTGGAGAAAAATGACTGCCAAAGAAAAAACAAACAACAAAAAACACAATGTTCATTGTTAGCAAAAATGCATAACCAATGATGGTAATGATGTGGAAAAATAGTATTTTGGAGCAGAAAACTTGCTCAATCCAATGGTGTTATTTTACTCCCTGTATCTGATGCATCTCCCATGAAAACAAATAGAAGGCATTATTTTTAGAGTGTCCCTTATATATAAGAAAGATTACTCACCATCTTCTGAAATGTTTATTTATTCCCAGTTGTTTGGTTGTTCCCATGATGATAGAAGACTGTTAAGGGTGTTAATGTCAGCCTGAACTACAAACATCTGCTGACCTCTTTATTCTTCATGGATTTTCAATAGCCAATGGAAAGTGTCAGCCTCCTCTCCAAATATTATGCAACAGATACTACTGAATTATGTAGTTCTAGAATTAGGGAAGAATTCCTGATTTGAGAGTAAGCTGTTGTCCATTGTGGGATGACAGAGTCAGGAAATGTGGATTTCCCAAGTGTATGAGTGCAAAAGTGACAAAAACAATTGTCCATATTTCTTAAATTTAACACTGTTATTATTAATTTTCTTTCATCTTGTTTTTGCTGCATTACACCTTGTATTAGTAGATATAATAATTGTGTTTGAATTTCTCAGTTAAACTTTGTCATTTAATTTTGATTTCTTGTTTTTCCATACGCAGTGTCACTTCGGGATATGGGCGAACATGGCTCTACACAATTTTGTGTCCTTTGTAGCACTTAGTAACATTTGTCTTTTTCACCACCACTCTATCTGTTCTGACATCCATTTAAATACACTTGGTAGATATATTACTTTGTTTCCCTCTATACCTCTGGCTTTCAGTATGTTCTTTGTGTCACAAATTCACAAAGTTATTTTTTTTTCTCATTACATATCCTAAAAATTTCAACTCTTTTGATTCTAAGTGACATTTTTCTTTCTATTTTCCTTAAAACTTGTACATTACTCACATGTTCAGTTCATGGCATTCTAAGTATCCTTCTGTAGAACCACATTTCTGTTGCCTCATGTCCTGACTAAAGATCTAGCAGTTCTTAGGTTGTCTAAATTCTCTGAGCTGAAGCATTATCCTTATTATTAACTAGTACCTGTAAAAATTTCACAGCTTTCCTGTTTGTACTTTCTTTTCTTTCTCACTGAAATCAAACAGCATCTCAGATATGTCTTTTCCATAGTTCCTCATATTCAAAATGGAACAGTCCATTATTTATTAGGTATGGGCAAGGTGTTTGTTTCTTTCTTTTTCTCACTGAAACCATGTAGCATGTCTGATATGTCTTTTCCATCTTTCTACATGATCAAAACTGAACAGCCCTTTATTTACAAGGTATTGGCAGGGCTTTCTTCCTATTTCTCGCTGAAATCAAACAGTGTCTCTGATATGTCTTTTCTGTATTTCCATGCATTCAAAACGGAACAGTCCATTATTTATTAGGTATTGGCAGGGCGTAATATACATGCTAATTAAGGAAGGAAGGAAGGGAGAAGTAGAATTACAAGACTTTTAACTACTTTTATTTTATTTCTTGTTGCATTATTTTTTATCACAGTCCTCTTGTCATACTACAACCATCATGCAAGCAAATAAATCCTCTTGTGGACTATTTCATTATTTCTGCTGCTTACTTAACAGTCATTAAATATATATATACTTTTAGTACTTGTCATGTCACTATAAATACAATCATTATAATTAATAATGCCACCTGTGATATCAGTGAATTATATAAACAGCTAGTAATCA